>NNCF01128581.1:178885-209686 GCA_002313205.1 Laupala kohalensis
GAGTAAATTAGTTTATTGTCCTCCACGTGATCATACGCGGTTTGTACTGCTTTTTTGACAATAAATTTATTATTATTATTACTACTTATAGATACCATTTCATTAATTCTGTAGACGGTAAAAAAGATTTTTGAGAGAACAATATCAGTTACGGTAGAACTGAAACGAATTAACGCTTATCTTTATGAACTGGGATCCGACGTTGGAAAATGTTCATTTCTCAACAGAATTGAATTAGAGACGGGAATGTAATGCCTGCATCGGTTGTGGCAAAGGTTTCGAGCTCTGCATCTATTCACAGGGTTAGGCAAGTTTCGGATGACGGGGTGCGCTAGTGTAGATGTGATTATAGTGGTAGTGAAGTGAAATGATACGAGGGAAATTGCGTGAGTTAGAAAGGNAAATGAATGCGCAATAAACAATTATTAAAAACTAATTCATTTTCTAAACTGTCGTGTGTTTTTATATTTAATATTTTAATATTAGTTCCGTCTAATATTGAATATTTTATTGTACTTCCTTATATTCTGTCACCGGACAAGATCTGCCCATTTGTGCAGTAATCAATATTATTATTATTATTATTATTATTATTATTATTATCATTATTGTGTATTCTTATCTCAGCTAATGCTGGTATCTTTCTTCCAACCGGGAATGAACCACATTCCTAGCGTTGGATATAATGCATATAGCAGCTACAATCCTTTTCTCAGGATATGGGCAATTGCTAACAGTGCTGGTTTTTTAAATTTCATTGAGATTTATATTGTCTGTATATACTGCTCTATCGTTTTATTGATAGTTCCTAATGCTCCTAATGCTACTAGAATGATGTCTATTTTTGTTTCCCACATTTTCTGAATTTCTATTTTAAGTCTGTGTATTTTATTGTTTTTTCAGCTTCTTTTTGTGAGAAGTTCATTTCTTTGGGCACTGCAATAACTATCAACCGACAAGTTTTGTCTCTATTGTTTCGCACTATAATATCATGTTTGTTAGCAGCTTCTGATCTATCAGTTTCTACTTGCTGGTCCCAAATGATCGTTATGTCTTCTTTGGTCGTGACTGGTTGTGGTTTATGTTCATACCACTTGTCGGTTACAACTATCTTCTATTCTTTACAGATTCTGTAGTGTACAATTTTGCAGACATTATCATGGCGGTGTATGCATTCAATTTTTGCCAATATTGGACAGCCAGAAACTATATGGTCCTTTGTTTCTTCAAACTGTAGGCTCAGCCGACACTTAGCGTCTATATTTTCTTTCAAAATGTGTTTCCTATAACATCTTGTTTTGAGGGCCTGGTCCTCTGCTGCTACCTGGAGGCTCTCCCATTCTCCCTCGAGATGACCTGCTGTCATTACAAGTAGCTTTTCTCTGTCTATCCATTTGTTCTGCCCTTGTGCGTATTCACTGTCCATGCATAGGTTTACTTCTCTATTTGTCAAAAATTGTGCTTTTATTTTTCTCCCTGAAATTTATTATTATTATTAATAATATTAATATTTCGTCATTTCTTCAATTCTGTTGATGTTTGCGTCGGTTTCATTTGTTATCCAGTCCATGTTGCATCCAGCTTCCTCCTCAGGATGAGGCCTATCAATTTCGTTCTTTTAAAGCATTTTGAACAGGATGTGATCTTTTCACTGTAATGAAATTTCTTGCCACTTCACTGTCTTCAGTATTACCTGGGATATTTACTAGGGTTTTATTTAATATTTTGTGACCATTTCCAAAGTCTCAATTATAAATAGGAATTACTTCTGTTTTAACACCCCAGATTCTACTCATTTCAATGGAGAGATTCCTGTATTTCAATTTTCATTCCAGCTTGTTTTGATACAACATTCTAATCCGAAGGTATGGATACATTATTATTATTATTATTATTATTATTATTATTATTATTGGACCCTCGTTGCGAAAACACTTGAACCGTTGACCTGATATTTTGCGGTGGTTTTGAACCTCCCCGTCTCCCGCCCCCAATGTGTGTGTGTGTGGGGGGGGAATGCCAGCTCTTTTTCCCTTTTTTGTTGGGATGGAAGGGATGCTGCTGAAGAGAGTGCAAAGGAGAGACACACGTGGGGGCGGTGGTGGGGGGGGCGGAGGCGGAGGAGGAGGAAAGTGAGTGTTTGGTGAAAGCAGCTGTCGCTTATAAGAGCGGCATCCGCTCCAAAAGCGCAGCATTCGACGGAGAATGGAGTGGAGGTACAACATGAGACAACAGGTGAGTGAGTGCTTTCGTCAAACACACACAAACCGCTTCTTATTCTCTTTAGTTTTGGAGGAATTAGTCTCATGTTGACAGATTGATGTTCATTACAAGTAGTAAAAGATTTAATCTTTCAGTCATTATTTATTGATCCAAAAAGGCCTTTTCGGATCTTCAGTGCCACAATTTTTCTAAATAATTATATTTTGTTTCTTATAAAATGTATATCTTTGTAGCATTAAAGATGGGCGCCATTCGGTCGAAAGGGCCTTTTGCATCAATAAATAATGACTGAAAGACTAAATCTTTTACTACTTATGGTATCTTTATTTTTTAACTCGGGATTTTATCCGGTTTCCGTCGGGTAGAGGCGGATTTTTCATACAGACTCTCTAGGGGTCTATTGAAACGATTCGTCTCGAATTTTGACTTTCGAGTAATCTTTAGTTTGATAATAATTTGTAATTGTAATAAATTTTTTGAGTTTTATTACGTACAAATGTGTTGGTATTCTGTTGCCACCAGAGTAACTTCTTACTCTTCTCTGTGCAGAAATGTAAAACCTTTAAGCCTCTGCCTGATCGGAGTCGATGGATTGGTCGCTTGCTTGCTTGCTTTGCTTCCGGCGAGTAAATTACTTAATTGTCTTCCACGTGGTCATGTCCAGTTTGTTACTACTTTTTAACAATAATTTATTCTATTGTTTTTACTTTGTTTCTTGACTGAGTAAGAGATTTTTAGAATATTTATTTTTAAAAAAATAAAAAATTGCTACTTCGTTTCCATGCAGTCTTCTACTTCTTCTTCTTCTTCTTCTTATTCTTGTGAAAGAGTTGTTGAAATCGAGAGTGGAGAAGATTACCAAATATTTCACTCTTAAAATAAAATATTAGTGACAAATAATTTGATGTATTATACAAGTTGTTTCACAGTGTTGAATGGTTAGAATTGAAAGAAAAATGATTTTAGTGATAATTATCCAAAAGATACATTATCTTTCGAAACGAATTTCTCTTTCGAATAAGTCGCTATCGTTCATTGATCTACAACTCGCCATCACATGTGATTGAAGGAGAAGTAGTAAAACCTCTCTGTAAGGCCACTCGAGAATGAATAAGGTCTCACTTGACTTTGATTGTGTCAGGTTATACATAATATTCATCTTATACATATGCCATATTTTTGTTATTTTTATAAATCATTTCGTGATGTTAAATATTTTGTAAAATAACATCTTTAATTTTTATAACTAAAGGTAAAAATAAACATTTTTTTTTAAATTTCACCATTGGTAATAGACTTTTTGATACAATAATTATTGCAATAATATTGTAATATATAATTTTTCCCACAACATTCTTACTGAAAAAAAAATCGTAATGGTGCTTAGTTCTTTTTATGTGATTCATTTTTTTGTAATTTAAATGTAGAATTTTACACGAACTAATTAAATAAATGTCTCTATACTTCTAAAATCTGTTATTGGGAGCGGTTCTTAAGTGAAAGTGCATCTTCTACTCGGATATCGGATTACAATGCAAAGATAGTAGCTTTAAACTAAATATTTTCTTGTCACATCACCTAAATAATAGAAATTACCAAACTACGACACGTTTTCTTTCATGTTTCGGCGAAACACGAAAATGAAATTTCCTACTTCACTGACTAAAAGTTTTGTTAGAGTAAATTGGCGATATAAAACGCCACACGATGATATGAACTAAAATTTGGTGCGTGTCCGTCGATCTTTTCTTTTTTCAATTTATTGTCAAAACAGCAGAGCTCGTAACTGCGTCGTGTGACCTCTTGGAGGACAATAAGCATATTTACTCTCCGGAAGCAAGCGAGGGACCATCCCGGCAATTGTGATTAAAGTGTCCAGAGGAAAAAGACGAGAGAATCCGGGACGGGGACGGGAGACGACGCGCTCGACTCAACTATAAAATATACAATAATAATAATAATACACGGCGTTGCCCGGGAATTGAGAAGGAACTTGAAACAATCATTACAAACAATTTGAAAACATTTCACACAAAAAAAACATTACAAAAAAATATTTATCATTGTTAAACAAACATACAATTACATCAACATTCAAAGGAATGTTTATACTGAGAATTGATATATTTTACAGTGTGCATTAAAACAATTTTTCATTTTGCTTGGCGTTATCCGGAATTCTCATATAATTTGTTAGTTTCCATATTTCTCTAATTTTGTGTTATTAAATTAAATACCACGAAGAGCTTTCTTTGCATTTTATTTGCAAGAACCCTTGAGCAGTGTGCTTTGAAATTTCAAATAATATCGTGATTTACGTTTTACGATTACTTTTATTATATAAAAAATAATTAGTAAGAAACAATTTAATGAACATACATTTAAGTTATTGTGTCAATTATTATAGAAGAACTATATAAAATACGTGTTAAGATAAATACTAGAAAAAACTATTTTAGATGATGAATTCACACTATTGTACTAAGTATTAATTTGATATATCTTTCGTGGAAGAGAAGCGGATGTATTTATTTATTCTTGCTCCCTCTCGGCAGAGTGTGGTTGAAATGCCAATAAACTTAATATCATTCTTATTTCTGTTGCTATACTGATGAATACGTGAGTTTGTAATAAAACATCTGCGTCTTAACAATCAGCACCGTTTCATAAATACGAAGAGATGGGATTTATATTGATTTTCAAACGAAGATTTTTGTGAATGTTGGAGTTTATATTTGTATGTTATTCAAACATCTTTCTGTCGCGCTCTTGAAGTTGAGAACTGGAGTCATGGGAAATTGGTTTATTTATAACATTGACTAAAATTTGGTTTGCATACTTCAATTTCCTCAGTTTAGAATGAATGTTGTCAATGGGAAAATTCTCTTTGACTTTGTCTTGAATGTTAGATATAAGAATTTTGTTTCCTTAACGTCTTTTATTTGGAAACAAAAAAATATGGAGAGCCTGACTTGTTCTGTTTTTGAGCCCAATGAAGGAAATTCTTATGGCTCACCCCCCGTCTTTCGAGCAAATAATTTATGTGATATTGTTTAATGAATTAGATAGAAAACATTTTAAATTGTCTTGTAAACCCATTTGAAATACATCCAACAAAAATTTTAAATCTGCTTTTAGTTTTCTTACATATGAGAACCTACCGGTGCACTTGAACGCAGCACAGAAGCACGGCGATGTAATTGGCTTCATTGTTTGGGACACCGCTCATAAAGTATTTTTATTCATTCTTTTATAAAAACTAAAGAAGGGGTAGCAAATTGAGAAAGGATCTTTTTTTTTTTCGGAATATTGCAAAGTCGTCGGAAAATCAAATATTAAGCACGGTGTTACTTTTTTAAAGAGGAAGGACAGAAATGTCAATTGCAGAAGATCAAAGTTCAACTCAAGGACAAATTAGTAAATAAAATATAAGAGTAGTTGGAATAAGTATATTGAAATTTTACTCTTATGGTGATCCCAAATATATAGTCACTTAAAATTTTGTATTCATCTATTTCCAACTCAAATTAGATTTTGCTGTTTTTTACATAAAAGTGGTTTGAACTTTTACTCGTCGATATATTTTCTTACTACCCCCCCTGACTTTTTGTTTGGAAATACTGTAATTGCTGTTGCAGATCTTTGATGAAGCTCAGGCAAATTTTTTGCGCATCACACATGAACTGATTTCTGAATGGCCGTATTTTTGTTTATCCGTTTTCAGTTCGAATGTTTACCCCTTTTTTTCTCGTTCTGAGTTTTACCCTCTTTATGCGTCACCGTTCTCTAAGTTTTCTTGATCAGTAAACATCTTCACCTTACCAGTATTAATGTAGACTTTTTATTTGGCGGTTTTTTTTCAACATAACGTCTCATTTTTTTAGGTTTCTTCCTGTGTTAATGTAAACACGAATCATGAGAAATTGTTACACAAATTGTTACAAAGAACCAAAACGGAAACAATGAACAAATGGTAAAACAGAACTATAAATAGTTTTGGTAATATTGTAATATAAATAGGTGATAAGTAATCAGTATTTTACTGTAGATTTAATGCTTGCAGTGCTCGTAATGCGCGTCATTTCAGATACACACAATTTCCAATAATTTTCTTTCTTATCCAGAATGAAAATATTGTTCCAATACATTAAACGTGATTCTCTAAACAGTGTGATGTTACTCTACTGTGGTCTGGAGCAGTAATATTCCCCTGGTCTTCGTAACACGCACTTAAGTCTGTCGAATCTACGATGCATTGCTGCCAACGTAACATTGCCATTCCAGTTTACGTTTCTGCTTTTCTGTTTATGGTTTTGAAACTCGTTGTTTATGTAAAGATCTGTCGTAAAGTTACTCGTGTTTTCTGGGAATACAAATAAAGAACTGAAGATGACCTAAAAAGTTGAAATATAAAAAGTTGGAAAAAACTTGAAACGAAAAGTGTACATTAAAGATGGAGAGACAAAGATTTGAGGTGTAATGGGAGTTAATAATATAATTTGTTAATATAATTAAATAAATAATTAAAAACTGACGACCATTTATGGACGAATAATATTTTTATTTATTTTTTGTCGCGAGGTTTCGGCGTGGAATACGTCGTCGTAGTAAGCTATTCACAAAAAATATAAATACTATTCAAAGTCCATCAAAGGAGGTCGTAAGTTTTTAATTATTATTATTTAATCAGATTACGTGATGGACGTTAATAGTTAATAGTAGTATAATTAGTATAATTTGTTAATAAGGTAATTGACGCACTTGATGAGATTCTTTTTCATTTTACTTTTCCTCCAGATTGATTACTTAATTATATATTTCGCTGACGTTCCTGTTCCAATTCATAAGTGCCTTAACCTTATCACTTGTGTAGCCATTTTATTTTCATCCTTCCGTTCCAGACTGTTGAATAATGGCGTGGTACGGAAAGTGCTAAAGCGTTTTTTGGATTCACTCCTCCTCTATTGCGCGAAATATTTATTTCTATAACATACGAACTATTCTTTGCTTTATGTTATAAATTTTATATACTCATTAAATTTCAAATTTGAACCGACTATTTCTCCTAAATATTTAATTTAGTTGACATTTCTTCTTTTTTTTCCATTCCTTTCCTGTTGGATTTCTCAAAATATTATACTCTCTTCTTTTCCCTTCNTCTATATTCTCTCTTCTTTTCCCTTCATTTTTTACTTTTTTTACTTTTGCGTTCCATTCTCTGCACCAACCACTCACATCAGTTACTACATTACTCAAATTCCATTTTGAATAGAGAAAAAAGTCATTCATTTGTAATGATTCAAATTATTAGAGACTATTTCTTGACTGTGTAATGACTGTTGTCTTGAGTGTTCAGCCAAGTCGACGCATCATCGTGATAAACATTGTTCTGCACTGGTTGAGATTTGTTCTGGAGCGTAAACCATGATGCATTCGTAATCAGTGAGGATGTAGTACAGCGATAGCACTCAGAATACGTGTTTCTCTCATGAAAATAATAATTATATTATATTATTATTATTATTATTTTCATAAGAGGAACACGTATATACAATTTAAGAACAATGTGCAATGCACAAACTAAAAATATAAACAATTTTAAAATACAGTTATTATGATGAAGGATCTATGTTTTACTTGATCGAAGAATGAGTCCGAATGAACCAAAATGTTACCTGAATTAGAACCAACACAACTCTCATATTACCGTTTTTGCATTAAAAATTACAGGAAAACTCTCGAGACGCCTCGTGTTTTTTATTTGATACAATCGATTACGCGCCATTCGACCTCCCACTTGACACAAGTTTTAAGTTGTAATATCGATGTACGTTGTTTGTGATCTTACTTCAAGAGAAACTAAAGACCATCGAATAGAATCGACGTAATGAAAAGATACTAAGATCTTGAATTTAAACGATTTGTTCACTGTAATGAAACTCGTCTCTCTTTATTAATAAACTATTATCACATCGAAGCATAGATGATACTAAACATTGATGAACACTTTATTCATTAAATTTTCTGAAAAAGTAATGGAACTGTTACTCTTTTAAAAGATAAAGGAAGGAGCTTCCGCTGTTTGCAGAAAATGTTACCATGAGAATATATATTTAAAAATTCCGTACTTTTTGTATCGAATGGAGTTTTATAATAATAGATCTAATTAATCTTTCTTTAAATATCTCAATATAATCAACCCAACTACTCGGATAAATGTTCAGGAATTTTCAATATTTCATTCTGAAAGAATAAAAAATGTTCGCTGGATTATTCTTACTTATTCATTAACGCCAAGAGAAAAATAGAAACGATAAAATCTTGGAATTTTGACGGGTTTTTCTTTAGGTATGATAGATGTTTTTGCAAAAAAGAATGATTTGTCGAAATTCCGATCATAACGGGGCGTATGAACCTTTTTGAATTTTCGGTGAATTTCGTATATCTTTCAAACTTATTGTGAAATAATCGCGATTTTTATATAATATACTGTTAAATCAAAACTGTAAAAACAAATTTTTGGAATTTTTAATGGGTAGAATTGAGTGAAAAACTTAACTTTAAAAAAGGAAAAGGAAAACTTTAAAAACGTTTGTGGTAACTTAATACGCTTTGATAACATGATAATGCGTTCGATCTGTTCAGACGTTCGTGTGATTCGGAGGAGAGTAATATGAAAAATGGCACCTTGTTAATAATTAAATCTTGCATAACTTTTACAATGTTATCAGTTTGAAATATATTTCTTGTTACATGATAACGCGAATGTTGTAAATATGCCCAAAAATAAAAAGATATAATAGATACGATAGGCAATTTTTTCATTTTAATTCACTCGTTTGAAGTAAGAACTCATTAGTTTTATTATGTAAATGATTGAGAAATTATTCTCTAATGAAGTATGATATGAACACAACTAGTTCGGTAGGGAAAAAAATTACTATTGTTATCGAAAAGATAATATACTGTTAGTTGATGGTAGTTTTTCTTGTGAATCAAATAATTCTAAAAAAACTGATAAAAGGTACACTAAATTTGATTACATAATATTTATTTAACTTCCATTCTGGAGCGAGTACAAAAAAACTGATTCATTTTCTTTGGAAATAACGACATATTTTACTTGTGTTCTATATTCACTCATCTCTTTAATAAGTACACTTTCTTGTGATCTTTAGTGAAAAATAATGGAAGCATGAAATTTGTGATCAGATTTTACGATTAAAGATAACAATCACTTAAAAACGGACCACCCAAGTATTTTAGGTGTTCATAAATTCACTTTCCCCTGCGAAGTGCGTGATTCATTTGGCGGCCGACGCCGGGCAGCACATTGAAACTGCTTTGTGTTCTTTGTATCACTACTTCAGCAGCGTGTCATATGAGCGCGCTCTTTCACGCTGACGCAGCCGCCGCTTTTTCCCTTCGTTTTGCGTGATGCAGATGGACGCGGAATTACGAGCGGAACAACGTTGGGTGAAAGTGGACGCGGGCGGAACGCGAGCAGCTGCCAGTGCGCACCCGTGGCCACTTACCCGTGATGAGTAGGCGGCAAACACGCTGGCTAGCGCGCGTTGGACTCCCGAATTCGCGTGTGGATGCTTCATGGATTGGCGAAAGGGAGCCGGGAGGGAGGGGGGGGGAGGAATGTATCAGTGAATTTTCGAAATGATCTTCCTCCAAGCGCGCGAGATAGAAAGTTCCATTAAAAAAAGGGCATTAACCTCGGTTGTTAAAAAAAGGCACTGTGATGTTCAGTCCTCTGTCGCCAAATAGATGTTACTTTTCTAAGAACATTACACCTTGTTACTCACGACAAATAAATACAACATTAATTACACCTATTTGTAATAATCAGCTAATTATATTTCTTCTTTAGGGGAGCACATGTCATTTTTCTTTTTAGCGCAGAAGTTTTAACTGCACTCGGACCCTTGATCGGATGGTACCTTATAGTGCTCTGAAATGAGACGAAAAACTGGCTCTTAAATTCGTAAAGTTTTGAAACTTGGTCATTAGGTGTATTGTTCACGAATATTTACACTCTCTCAAATTTTTCGGCGCCACATACCCCTAAAAGAAACCCCAAATGAGCACTTTTACGGTTTTTGCCATTTTGTCACGAAATGGTCAGGATTTCGAGAAATATATCTACAAGAAAAAATGTTCCTCATAAAATTTTCAAAAAACGACAATACAAACTAGGGAGAGGGACAGGAAATTGGGAAGGAGAGATGTTGTGTTGCCAGGGAACTTATGATACCGAACCGATATTTGTCTGGTGTAGGTGTGAGGGAAACCCCAGATGAAATCCGCATGTAGTTCGACCGAGCAGGGTTTTGAACCCAGGTTCTTCCGCTCAGCAACATCGTGGTGATGAGGACGCTAAGTAGTCCACCGCTGTCGGTATCGCTATTACTCTAGAATTGATCCGCTCATTAGTGAATCCTAGCAACTGAAAGCCTACTCCGAAACTTGTGTCCCGAAGGGAATTTGATGGATCGATGCAGCTCTCTGGGCGATGATGTCTACTTTGCAGGTGTGTATGTCAAGTTTGTGTAGTGCGTTGTTAAGATGGTTTTACCAGCCATCAAGTCTTCACCCAAGTTAATTCTCAACTTCAACTAGTTTGCGCGAAAAGCTCTCTGTAAACACAAAGCTCACGCAGCTGGACGCGGAAGGGAAGAGAGACTTATTTCTTCTCTTACGAAATACATGATAAATTCCTTGTTTCCATCGAATTTTCGTTTTCATCCTTAATCAGGATTTTCTCCAATCTCGTAATAGACTCAGATCTATTAAAGGCTCACTAAATAGATACCTAGGGACAGCAATACTATTGTGATTATTATTCTAGGAATTTGAGTATTTGTAGTTAAGGCTCCTAAGATACAAAGCGGTTCGCGGAGGGTTCAGATACTAGGTCTCGGCACTGAGATGAGGATTGTGGTCAGAATCTCGCTCCGGTCGATTTGACCCTTGGAGACACCCGGTACTCGTTTTATAGAAGGTTAAGTTGGCCTGGGAATCAGTCTGGATAAAAATCCCCACCCCTCCGGGGGTGGAACCCTGGCCGTCCAGCCAGTAACTCAGCACTCTACCAACTTTTTTTAATGAGCCACGTTGACTCCGAGCGTAGTCACGATATAAATGAACGAATTTAAATAAGTTACGTTTTTAATGTTACTTAAATGGTTTGCAATATTTTTCAAATAGGGAATTGATAACATACCATATTTCTTAAATAACGTATGTGTACAGAATTTATTTTCAATAAATTATAAAATACAAGCAGTCAACTACTTTGGTTGTTATTGTGGAAGGGCTTGTACATTTTTTTTCTCGTGTCAAAATCCGCCACTGCCCTTGTGCCCTTGATCGGAATCCATGGGATGCTTCTTTGCTTTCTTCCGGAAAGTAAATTCGTCCTTCGCATGGTCTTACACAGATTGTAACAGTTTTCCTGACAAATTATATGGTTATATTTTCACTCCTGTCAATGAACTAACTGGGTAAAATACCTAAACGGGCCATTTTCATTGCAAATAGATTTCCTAATCGTTCTTTTCCTCTGTTCTCTGCACAAAGTCAAGAGAGAAAATGAAATCCAAACATAGTTTTGAATAATGACTAAATACTTTATTAATTACTCAATCCTCTGGATATACATCGCGTAATAATTCTGATTAAATATATTACATTATTTGTGAGTGATCAATGAGTATTTTGATCTGCCAAGAAATACAAAAGCACATTGCCTGAAAATGGGTCACCGTCAATAATTGTTTTTGTTGTTGTTGTTGTTTTTGTTTGTTTGGGGTTTTAGGGCTCGTCAACATCGAGGTCGTTAGAGCCAATTCAATAATAGTTGTGGCAGTCTATTGTAAATAATTAATAATTAATCTCGGATTTAATTGCTTTTACGATTTATAAACAATTTTTTTAAAATAATTTTTAGTTTGATAACAATACGTACTTCAGAAATAACTTTTTTGTATTTTATTAAATACAAATTTGTCCATACTATAACACGTAGCTAACTTTTTTTTTTCTTACCCAAGGAGTTTGCTGAAATTTTCATTAGAGCTCGTGATCGGAATTGCTGGGATGGTCCCTTGCTTGTTTCCTCCACGTGGTCATACGCGGTTTGTGGGTTTTTTTTTCAATAAATTTATTTACTTATTCTTTAGCAGAAAAGAAACAAGAATGAAGGCAAGAAATTTTCGTGTGATTTTTTTCTCCTACCGTTTTTATTTTATTTTTTCCTCTGCGTCACTTTCTTCGTCGTCACTCGCCCGCAGGCGTTCCACAGGTTTCTCCTCAGACTCCAGTTCAGCGAGAACGAAACCAGCGACGCTTACAGCACTCGGCAATTACCCCTGCAATTTCGCTCAACTGGACTCTGTAATTATGTCGAGCAGAGAATTTCTTCTTCTCAAGTTCACGTTATCAATATTACTCATCGGAGGATGGAAAATCAATTTACAAATCTTTCTTGTTCCACTCCGGTTATTATGTTAGTTATAACCTAAAACATTATTTGGATATTCTGTCCTATGATGAGAGTAATCCTAGTTTACATACATTTATGCTTATGAATGAAAAAAAGAAAATGCCACATACACTTAAACATATTTTTTAATGAACTATTGCAATTAGTCTAAAATTAAATGAATTAATTAATAATACGTAATTGTATAAATAATTAGTATAAATTTTGAATAATGTAAATAAACTTCATTACCAAAAGAAAGCTGTTGCAAACTGCATATGAGCACGTAGAGGAAACAAGCAAGGGACCATCCCAGCAATTCCGATCAAGTGCACAAGTGGGAGATTTAACGCTTAATATTTAATAAAATACTTACCGTTATCAATTTATTATTCCAAAATGAATCGTGAATATAAAGTGAAGCGTAAATTCGAGATTAAAAATAACAACCATTTTTCAATGACATTCCCGCCTGTGGAAAAAAACCCGAAGGAAAACCGGAAAAAAACGTATCCGTGTTGGTCACGTTTGTTTATTCGTGTTGTTAATAAATAAGTTAATAAATAAGTAGCATATTAGAAATATTGCACGACATGTTTGCTCTTCAATGAACTCGTCGTAATGTTTTATATCTTAATCACTCCCATTGTTAATATACCGATCTATAAATATTCAGGGTTATCAACTATTAAATACTTAATTTATTGCAAATCATGTTGGGTGTAGAAGAATTACAAGTTTACGCGTCCTGTAAAAACACAGTTACAGTCTTTTGGACGTGTTTCAAAGCAAAAGTTGAAAAGTAAAATTGCCGAGACGAATATAAATAAGGGAGAAAAAATTCGCAGATTCACTCCTCCTCAGATCTTTGAGTGAAAACGTACTTTTTATTGTAAACCTTCCCTTTATTGGTATATGGAAGCAATACGCTCATGTACTTTCTCTGACGACTCTTTATTACCTTGCAATCTGATATTTGCCTCGTCAGTTCGTGTCGTAGTGAAAGTGACGTGGTATGACTTCATTTTTCCTTATTCTTTCACTTGTACCTCCTGGGAGGTGAGATACAGGAAAAGCAGCGAACACGACTCCTTGAGAAAATCATTTTCCGACTTGTCGAAAACGTTAAGTCCTCGAAGTATAATACATTTTCCTTTTAAGTAAAAGCGCAGTACGAAGAATAAAATCCCAAAAATATCTGAAATCGGCAAAAGAATAAATAGAGTAACATGTACTTATTGTGATATCAACGTTAGAAAAACATAACCTCAACGTACATTTAAATCAAATAATAGCAATTATAAATGATGCTGAAATACATTGCGTCTTATAGAGAAAACACTTGTAGCGGAGCTACTTACCCTGAAATAGACAATGTGTAATGGGCGGAAGATTGCCATCAAGAATAAATATAATGAACAGTTAAATATTATAAACAATTCAATGAACAAAGTTCGTGTTATAATCATTTAATTATCAATTATCTAATTCTGTAATTTATCTGACTCCATATTATTATACCATCTCAGAAAGAGAATAGATTATTTGATTATTATTATTGTCATCGTCACGAACAAAACACTTATTTACAAAATAGGACCAAGTTTTAAATCACAGAAAGTGACGGAAGTTTATTTTCTTTTGTAATTTTTTTTTATATCACTTTTGTCTACAGGTCACCTTAGGACATTTGGGAAAGTTATTTCACTTTTTCTGAGACGACACGCACGAAACTAGTGTCGGGAAACCGCTGCACTTTGCCGCCATGTTTGTACTTAATGCTCTTGTGCACTCCAAACGAGTCGAGCGAGTTCCTGAATAGTATTTGTACTACATTATTAACTCATAATAATAATAAACTTATTNTTAATCATTATTATTTATATTGTTGAGTTTTACAACAATTAGAATAGCACTAAAGAAAACATTTATACATCTCAGTGAGTTGACTAACTTGGAGGGCTCGTCCCACCTTAAAAACGATCAGATTTTAAAACAACTTCTTTATTATTGTTGACTGTAATTCTGTTAAAAAGGTTTATAGAACTATACTGTTTTAAGGGATCACGCAGCCGTCGTAAGTGATCGATAAAAGTGAAATTCCTTGTTCTATTTTTGGTACAAAAGTACTGACATTCATATGCAATTCCTTTTCTGACTCTGATGTATACCAATAAAAGTGAATTATTTGCAACGTCTTCTCAATGGAACTCGGAAAAAGTATTCCATGAAGTTATTTGAAATTTGAAAGTTCTTTTAAAGTTTTAGGGTTTGCATTCGTCTACGTCATTCGAGTCATTTTCAAAGGGATTAATGTAAATTCATTATTCTTAAGGATTATTGCAACTAAAATGCAAAGTGTGGTTAATATTGATGAACCACAACTACAGAAAATCAATTTAAATTGTCTGCTAATCAGTAGATATGAAACTTTACTGGCTCACTATGAAGCTTACTACTGTGTCCGTTAAGAGTTCAATTGTGAGGTTATGTGAGGCGGAAGGACATTGAATCCACTGAACGGATAATTTAAGTGATCGAATCGTAGAAGCGAAATTATATAAAGAAGGCTGTGAAGAACATTGTTTTCAAGTACACAACCTAAAAGTGAAATGAAAACAAAAAAAATTAGAGGTCTTAACTATGAGCTTTGTTTATTTCTGAATAAAGTGTATGTTTCTTTTGTCTGAATTGTAAAATAATTGGTAATTACGTATATATAAGCATACAGTGTTGAAAACTGTGTCTATGTTTTGTAGGTTTTTTCGTGGTATTTAATTTTTGAACATAAAAAAAACAAAAAACAAATTAATATCACGAAAGTTGAGAAATGTGAAAACTTACACATGAATTTAGAATATCATACAAAAAGCAACGCTGGGGGGGGGGGGNGTTTTAAAAATGTACGAACTCTAAGTATCAAATTTTCTTTGAACGTTCATGTAATTTTTTGTATGTTTGTTTAACAGTGCAAAAAATATTTTCTGTATTATTTTGTATGAATTGTTTTAAAATTTTGAATGACCAGTATTGATTGTTATAGTTTTCTTTTCAAATTTCGACCAACTGTCGGGTAATTCTGCTAGTTTTTAATATCCGAAAGATTTTAGCTCTCTCCAGTACGTAAACAGAAGCGTGATCCCATGATGTGATGTTGGAAAACTCCTCGTTGAGAATTAAGTAGCTTGTTTCCTGAGCCGCATACAACGCTCGATACCATTTTGTTGATCAATACATTAATCACGAGCTACAGAGACAAGATCCAAAACTGTAGAATTATAGATATATACAGAATAATTCAAAAAGATGTGCCAATTTCAAGACGTAATATTTTATTAATGAAAAAGAATACAAACTTTTTGCAACATATATTATATATTTATAAAGAATATGTAGTCATACTATTCAGATTTTGATTTATTAATTTATAGGGCTTTTTTCGGGCACGTGGTGGCCATCATCAGTGGGGTGTTTTTTTTTGTAACAGTACTGATGATGACCGCCATGCGCCCGAAAAAAGCCCTATGAATTAATAAATCAAAATCTGAATAGTATGACTACATATTCTTTATACAATACTGTGTATACTACCAAACACCAAACCTCGTCATACGACATATATTCTATAATTAATCATATTTTATTTCCTGTCATATAAGGGATCAGTGAAGCCTCTCAAAGCAGTAAGGGGAATAACAAATCAATATTTTGTTTACGTGAATTCAGAACTCGAGCAAAATTCGCTTATTAACAAAGAGATTTTTGAACTCCACGAGGGTCTTCAGTCAAACATCAGCTGCGGAGGTTTTTACCAAGGGAACGTTGAGAGAACGGTTGTAGAGATATTCGTAACGTTGGCGGGGGTTTTTGTAATATGAACAGTACTTTCGATTACATGATAAGTCCCTCGCGTTTCTTCTGGATTTACTGGAAATTTTCTGAACGAGGGAGAATAATAATAATAATAATAGTAATAATAATAAAACTTTTATTCCGTGGTTAGTCTCAAGCCATGAGATCTGCTCTTCCGCCTTACCACCGTCAAAAAAATAATACATGATAATAAAATATAAATAACAATACATACATAAATATATTCATATACATACATTATACCACGAAAAGGGAGGACTAGAAAATTACTGTACTCTTCTCTGGATATCAAACTAGGGATCATCTCGGTATTAACCTTAAGCAATCGAGGAAATCCCAGAAAATAATTCAATTAGGATGATACACTTAAAAGGTACTTTCCAACTAAATTAAATAATATTAAAGAAGCGCTGAAGGATGCTAAAAAATACTATTACGATACAAATCACAAGTAAATAAAATAACAATCGTTTTAAGTTCAAAAACAAAGATTGGCAAAATTAAAACTGCAACTATCCATTCAATATGAGAGTGAATATCAGGGTATTGTATGTACAGCCCACGGCTCTACTTAAGGGGCGTTTGAATGGAGTACAGTCAAAAAAAATCTCCCCACACATTTCTACATAATTAATAATAATGTTTGTAAATAAAGCACCCTCTTCAAATTGAATAATATGGAGGCGATTCACAGAAACGAAGCGAACCGGAAAGGTGTAATCTCTTTGACGGTGAATGTTTGTACAAGAATAAAGCTACTTAATCCATTCAATCCTTTTTATCCGAGGGAAGCTGCTGACAGTGGTACGACGACTGTGATGCCCACCCACATAAGAATATTCGTTAATGCCAGTTTAATAAGCTCTCCGAAAATTTGTGAAGGAAATAATATTTATATTTAATGCCTATTTGTAAACGTTAAGACATTTTTAAAGATAAAAATTAAACATAACATTGAACATTTTACCCTGCGTCAACGTATAAGAAACAATGATTTTTTTTTCATGGGGGATGTCAATAATTGTGGTTCGACTCGGAGCAGGAGACCCGCGCTCGTAGATTCAGCTGGCCAACTGTGACATCACGGGTTTGCCGAAACACAAGGACAATATTCATTGAACAAGTTTAATTTTACTTAATGTTTGCGCAGGTTACATCCATAGGTAATCTCATTCCACAGAAACTTTAGATTTTGCAAAATTAAAATTTTTCCCTCTCTTTCATAAAGTAATTTTATTTCAATTTAATGTTTCCCATATATCTACCTTATCTACCTGTATTATGAAATGTATATAATTCCTTACTTTAATATCTCCCTTAACGTATTTTTATTCTTAACTTTAATATTGTTTGTTCCAATATACAGATGTGATCTACACCAAATTAAGCAACCGCGTTTTGAGAAATATTAAAAATTAACTTTAATTTTTTTGGTAATTAAAAAAAATAATTAATAAACCCCCTCAAATTGTAACATGGCCTACAATAATTCAAATAAGAACGTCATAAGAGAGTTCAGAACAATTTTGTGGGGGATTTTGAGATGTAGAATTTTTCGATTTGAATGAAATATTTTTTTATTGTAGTATTTGTAAATGGGAGGAAATGTAGCTTGGTGCTATTGAAGCTCATCTACATGGAGCTATTGGAGGTAGGAGTTGGGTGGTAGGTGCTATTGTTACAAGGTGGGCAGGTTAGCTGGGTTTACCAACAACTTGGAGGTATTAGGAGGTGTAGTTAGTAGTGTATTAGTTAGGAGAGAGTTATTGATACTAGGAGGAGATGGATAGAGGAAGGAAGGAAGGTTCGCTTTTCAGAAGGCACTGCTATATGAACTGGGGCATTAATACGAAAAGCTTCAATTTTTTCTGGCCCCGTCGGGAATTGAACCCGGAGTGACGTGGTGGTGAGCGAGCACGCTAACCCCTTAGTCACCGGAAGGGGGAATGAAAAACTTGGATTTGGCTTCAAGAGATTTATAAAAGCTCAAAAGTAGAATCGAGAAAGGATCTGTGGTCGTCGTCGTAACGATAGTTGAAATGAAACGTATGACATGAAATGCTTCTTGACAGATATTTTCGTCGTCGACGCTCAGCACGTCTGTGCTGGTGCTGTTGCTGAGTGTCGCGTTGCCAGCGACGGCGAAGGCAGAGGAGCGCGTACAACATCACGTCGTTGCGGATCTGACGGCAGCTGAATCCGCACGTTCCGAGGCCTCAACGTATGGAGCACGTACGATAGCGTACCATTCAGCTCCCGACAACACGCGCGGAGAACCAGAACCCAACGCGGCGGCTGGTGAAGTTCATGGTGTCGTACAGGTACATCACAAAGTGCCTGTCCCAGTGCCACATCCCTACCCGGTACATATACCCATCACCAAGCACGTACCGGTACCAGTGGAGAAACCTGTTCCGGTGCCAGTAAAGGTACATGTGGACCGGCCGTATCCAGTACCTGTACACGTGCCCAAACCAGTGCCTTACACGGTGGAGAAACATGTGCCTTATCCGGTAAAAGTCCCGGTTGATAAGCCGTATCCAGTACCCGTCACAGTGGAGAAAAAGGTGCCTTATCCGGTGCACGTAAAAGTACCCGTTCCACAGCCTTACAACGTGTACGTGCCCAAACCTTATCCCGTAGTGGTGGAGAAGAAGGTACCCCAGCCGTATCCGGTACATGTGAAAGTCCCCGTCGTAGAACCTTATCCAGTCCATGTTAAGGTACCCGTAGCTGTTCATGTCCCTCGACCGGTTCCATACGCCGTCAAAGTTCATGTTGATCGTCCAGTACCTGTTCATGTGATCAAGCCGTACCCCGTGCCGGTTGAGAAGCGTATACCGGTACCAGTCGAGAAACACGTTCCGGTACCTGTGAAAGTTCCAGTCGAGAGACCTGTGCCAGTACCGGTACCCAAACCTGTACCAGTACCAGTTGAAAAGCGTATTCCATATCCTGTCGAAAAATACATTCCTGTACCAGTGGAAAAACGTGTGCCTTATCCGGTAAAAGTGCCGGTAGATAGGCCGTACCCCGTTCACATATTCAAACCGGTGCCCTATCCTGTGGAAAAACATGTGCCTTATCCTGTAGAGAAACCTGTCCCTTACGCAGTGAAAGTCCCTGTAGAGAAACCCGTCCCATATCCCGTTGAGAAGCCTGTACCTTATCCTGTCAAGATCCACGTGCCTATTCCCGTACATTCATACGGTTCTAGTGGAGATCATGGCAAACACTATGGATAACCCCCACGTCCGGTGATGTCTTGTACGACCCTCCACCCTCTCGCATTCGCCAAATATTTTGTTTCTGTTTGTAATTGTTAATAAAATGTTATTTTTACATATCGTTTTATTTTTACCTTAATGTTGACTATTTCCCATTCTCACTCAATAGCCAATTTTTTTCCTTGCGGAAGGGGGGATAAAATTGATTTTTAATATTTTTTAATGGGGCTTTGGGGCTCGCCAACGCCTAGGTCATTAGCGCCCTTAATAAGATTGATATTTACTTGAAATTCTTATTTGATTTATTATTGATTTAATGTATTATGGCGAGGTTCTGCCACCTAACCGTCACTTGGATGAGGGAAAATACGGGAAGGGGAGATGTTGAATTGTATGTCCTTATCTTTGAATTTTATTTTCTCAATTGCTTTTTTCACTTTGTTAATTAGTTTCTTAACAATTGTATATAAAGATAAATTACTATCATTACCGTATATAACATTTGATGGACGACCCCTTGGGTTGCCCTTTCGGACCACGTTCTTGCTGATTTAGAGTAATTTCATCTAGCACAAAAACTTTAATTAAAACTTGTAAATAATATGTACTGCGAAAAGGGCTCGTCTATATATTTCTACTTGTTGCTTCCTTATGGAATGTTCTAAAACTGCCTAAACCAATAAGTAGCTATTTCAAAAGAAACTCTTTTAGTAAGTGCAGTAGCCAACGAAATTTAAATTATAAAAAAATGATCATGTGAGGACATTTCTGAATGCATTCACACTGAATATTTAGATCAGTAAAATATGTAAGAATATTAACAATGAAGAAAGAATCGTGTGAAGAAACATGAAAGGTAATTGTGTAGCAGAGTCTATCCTGGGGTCAAACTGGTCGCTGCGAGCTGCTGATCACACGTCCTGCTTTGCAGCGCCGACGTCAAGTAATTGCGAATGTCTATCCTCCGCAAACCGCTTGGGCGTCTTGGGGACCTCTTCCGAGATTGAAGGATTGAAGTTTGATAATTCAAGCGCAAATCTTCGTAATAGTTGTTATTCGAATCATGTTATTTTTGTTGTTATATGTTAAATCAGCATTGTTATATTAGAAACGTGGTTTTGAAAGATTTATCACCAAACTCGCAGAATTAGTAACATTAATTCCATATTAAGTAACACCACTTATCTACTGTTCTGAACGTATTAACGTGGCTTTTTCTTTACGAATTATTTTTCTGATTAATATTATTAAGCTCAAGTAAAATACTCAGATTATTTTTATTTTTTTGCACTTTCTCGTTCAGAAAAGACTGATGAAAGTTTTTAATAAATATTTTAACATCTTAAGCAAACACATCTCATGCATTTTACACATTCCTCGATGAAATGCTGCTATGGCGTTGCTACAACAGGGGATATCAAAGGATTTTCATCGATAACCTCGGAACATACGAGATTTTACGAACTACATGCTCTGCTACATAAATTCTTAAAAGAATGTTTCCAAATACGATTAACGTATGTTAGAAATTGGTACGTTCAGATTGGAAGGGAAAAAATCTACCAGGGACAGGTATGTTTACTACAGAGATTTACATGAATAATTTGATGGTCAAAGAAAGCGTTAGGGTGTGGAAAAACTAATTGTTTCCTTAAAAAACGCATGCGACGGTTGGGAAAAAAGAAGGATGAGATAGGGATTGAATTTGTCTTCATGTCATGTTAGTAAGATATCAAGATGTATAAAGATCATAAAATACTTGTTGCAAAACCAGCCTTTGGAATCAATATCGTTCATTAATTTACAGACAATACTAGACGCTTTGTGGCTCGTTCACGCTTTGCTTGAGACTTCGTAAAGAATTTTTTTTTAATGATTAGTTTTTTAGTGTAATTCGATTAAATACATAAATGAAGGTTGTTTTCAAAATCACGTTTTAGCCACATATATCTCGAAGTTTCTGAAAACTGTTATTGGGGACCATGAAGGCAAACAAAGACGCTTTTGGATTTTCTCATACTCAGATCGCGTAAGAGGGTAATCATTTATTAGTATATTGTCCTGCAGAATAAAGTTTATTTACTTAGTTGTTGAATAAGGGGGGGATGGACAGAGGGGTGGAAAGGCAAAATGAATAACATTTGCCGGAAAAACATTTTTCAGTCAGAAGTTACTTTTATGTTATCATTTTTAGAGCAAAATCTTCAGAACTGTGCAATAAAGTACTTGGAAATAAAATAAATTCAATGATTTTACCATTTTAAATTACATTATCCTGTAAAGAAACATCTTGAATAAATTCATTGAAAAAATCGTAGTTCTTATTATTTTATATGTATTTTAATATTTTTTTCTAAAATGGATTCACTTGATGAAAGCCCGTATGCAACAGAATCCGCAAGTGTAGTATTTATTCTTGTTTTGATGGAAGTGCTTTGAGTGTTTACTCTCAAAACTAAAATTTTCTCCGCACTCTGCGTGTCCAGAAATACTTATCTTAAAACAATATCAGTAAATTATATCAAGGATTTAGAAATTTAAGATATTTACTTACTTATAAAAATAGCCGCTTTCTAAGAGGTGTGGGTTAAATGATTTTTACTGTATCTTTATTTCAGTAGATTCACAATTGTCCAATATTTTTTACGTGTTATCCTATATTTTAAAACATTTTTGCTGGTTACCAAAAATGATGTTTTACACACGAACCCTTCGTTTTTTTTAAAACCAGTTTAATTAAAATATTGTAGATGAGTTTATTTATAGTATTCTATTTTAGAGAAGGATACTTTTCTTCATATAATTTTATTTCCCGGAAATATTTTGATTAAAACGACGTTTTTAGTGAAACAAATTTTAAAATATTGAGTTGTATGGAAGCAGAACTCTGTGAAAAAAAACAAAAAAAAAGAGTATCTTTCTTGTATTCGTCCCATTCGTGGAACGTAATTTATGGAAATCTTTTTAAACCCGTTCCTATTTTTGACTGCAAACTGAAACCCATTACAATCCTAATCTGACTTCAATTAATAAGACTTCAATTAATGTATCGGAGTGGAGGGGGAGTAAATTACTTTGAGAGAGAAGTATTTTTACTCGCAAATCATTTTATGTAAATGTCTTCGTCGTCGTTCGCAGTTCGACCTGACGCACACGCGGAGATGTGTTATGCAGAGGTCTCCTGGTCGATATTTGGTGAAGTGCCTACAGTCGCAGTGTCTACTCCTCTGTGTGAGGCTGAGTACAAGAGCTCAATACCTCCACGGTTTTCCTATATGATCCGTCTGAGAACAACCGACGTTATAATTGTCATTTGAATCAACGCGAATCCTATTAACTCGTTCTAGACACTCCAAAATACAAACCAATGATCACGTTTTATACACGAAAAATATAACAATTTATTATTAAAATTTGGAGAATATATTAAGGCGGCCGTCCAAAAACGAAAGTTCGAATTTCAGAGAAATCCGCCCCTAGATAGGCTAAAACAATAAGATAAAATAAGTGGGCAAAGTTTCAACCCATTTGGAGAATTAACCTCTGCCATGGAGAGGTTAACATTTAAAAGGGAAAGTCTACTTGTTTTATACTTTTGAATGTAACTTATTTTGAAATATTTTGGCACTGTGAACCTAACAGGTCTCGAGGTCACTGAACACGAATCCGATGTTAAAAAGTAGATTTGAAAAATATTAAAATAACAGTTTCAATGACAGTCATTTGACAGTTGTAATGACTAATTTTTTTTAAAACATTGTATTCGTGTTTGGCAGCCCTGAGACTCGAAGGGTACCCAGTTTTATGTCAAAATATTGCGGAATAAAAATGTTACATTCCGAAGTATAATCTAAAAGATATTATGATTTTAAAGGCGAATACAAAAGAATTGGTAAAGAAATTTATTGTCAAAAAGTCCGGTACAAATTGCATATGAGCACGGGGATGACAATAAACTAATTTTCTCTCCGGAAGCAAGCAATGGGCCGATGAAGGGCAATTCCTAAGGCAGAGGCAGATTTGACATTTCAGCTTTACACTCGTAATATAAGAATAAAATACTTCGCTACGTGTTATAATATTAATAGAAAACTGACATGTTGTTCGTTAGGTTTTTTTCCCTCGCCAACGTCAAGGGCATTAGAGCCCTTTAGTTCTATAGAGGCAAAACACAAAGTAGTCAAGTTGATGCCTTTGCGTTTGAGGCAAAATCGGTTACCATAAAAATTCTCATGGTACAATTAGAACTTTCAAGTGGAGCTTCAAAACTCTGGCCAATTTCGGCACAAAGTCACTGTGTCAATATTTCTTCTACCTCCAGGCGCCGACCAGCGCTTTTGATGTAGCAGTCTACGTTGACGCTGGTGAATAATTTCCACGGCTCTACCAGCAGGCACCTCGTTGCCTCACGCAGCGAATCTTGACTACATCTTGGATCTCTCTACGTCTGCTTTATGAACGACGAAATACGGTTAGGTTATTCACGTTTCTAGTTAAATTTTATATTGTTGTTTTTTTTTAATTCTGAAACAATATTTAAACTAGTAATTGAAATATTTTATCAAATATTGACACACAAAACGAAACGTTTGCAGATAACTGAAATATGTTGTTACTTTATATGTAATTAATTTTCAGTATTTAAGTTTTCGTCTTCTACTTTCAGTGGAGAACTGCAGACGAGTCCTCACCGGCAAACACAAGCCGTAACACACGAACATATATTTCAGCTTCATCAAGATCATGTTTACAACATGCATGGCACAGATAAGAATTAAATTTGTATTTCAATTGTGTGTTTTTTTTAATTCTTTGATTGGAATTAAAACCTGCAACGGAGAACTTCTTAATTCCGTTAGAGTGTGCTCATTCGCCCTCATGGGAAACTACTGGTGCCATCCGCTTTAAGTTTAACGAGGATAAAATGAGATCTGTTGTAAAATTAAGTCGCGCACTGTTGGGAGTTCGTACGAAATGGGGATGGCGAGAGAACTGAAATGTTGGAGGTTAAATAAACTATCGCTATTTACAGAATTCTAAATGATTGCATATCCCCAGATGAACGATGTCATTCAAACACTCACCGAATGAGGCAGCAATAGAGTTCTTTTTAAATAAACTGTCTCTCTATAATTAATTTTTCACTTAAATTTAAGGATTAAATATTTGTATTTAAATCTGTTTAATTGTGAGTCATCAATTAAGTAAATTTCACGCAATTTATAAATTGCTTGCTTCCGGAGAGTAAATTAATTTATTGTCCTCCACGTGGTCATACGCAGTTTGTAACTGCTTTTCTTTTACAATAAATTTATTATTATTATTAAATGAGCGTTTAAAAATTTTACGCTTGAACGTCATGGGTTCAGAAATGATTGTGCGTATTTTTTGCGGCATGTGTTCTTCGATCGCGTATGAGTGATTTTATAAATTGTTTTGAAGAACAGATTCCCTAAAAACAAATAATTATCTCAACGTGATTTTCATAAGTGTGTGAAAGATAAAAGACATTAATTAATCAATGAAGTGTAAAGTAACATAACCTAAAGCATTGAAAAATTATTGAGTATTTTTTTACGAATCTTGAATGAAAGACAGGAGGCTTTGAAGTTGAATACAAAAGACTGTAAATTACGCAAAAAAACAAAACTCTAAATTTTGTGAGGTACTTATACTGTCAGAGAATTACATATTTTAAAAGTTTAAAATTTGTATAAATGAAAGCAAATATGTTGTTATTAATTTTAGCTTTTTACATCAAACAGACCATAAGGGCCACTTAAGAATGTTATGATTATTTTGGATAAAATCTTCCATGAGAAACAAAATTTCAAAAACAAATCACTTTCCAATATTTTAAATAATTTATTTCTTTGACTGGAGTCGAAAACCCATATTGTAATACTTTCGTAGAGGACATTGGGGATCCTCAAGAGATATTAAATTTTTTTTCGTCTTTCCACCACCATTGTCAATTACATCATGAGCATAAAGGTCAATGACTTACAAACGGAGTCAAGAGAGTTAATAGTTCACTTTGCTTTGAATCTTCTTTATTAAAAATTAGATTCTAATTAGTTTTATACATAGAACTAACATGCAAAATTGTTAAAAATACAAGTTTAAAGCACAGAAGAGGCGAGGCGATCACTGTCCCATAGAACCTTCTCCGATGAAACAAGAATAAGCACAGAAAAGTTCGCTTAAAAATTTTGAGCATTAAACATTTGAAAATTATTTGAAACCATGTTTCTTTGCTTGTTTCTCACTAAAAGGAAATTCGATGTCTTTTGCTTTGAATTAAGTCTCCTTTCTTTTACTCCTCTGCTCATCGTTCTCAAAATGCTCTTCAAAAGGAATGAGTTCTTTTCCATCGCTTGGAGTCTTTGAAAAAGAAAATACGAAAGACGAAGATATTATGCAAACACTTTTTGTTTTCCCTTCTAAAATATTTTCAGCTGAATTACTTTCCTCTTTTTCTGAATAAAAAATGAAGTCAATCTTTACTTTCGAACTCACAGTTGGTTCAAGATGGTAGCGATGAAAGAGGTATGGAAAAATGTTAGCCAATACACATTTATCAAGAAAACCATTTATCATGCATATAATATTAAGGAATATTTTTCGAAAAAAAATATTTAGAAATCAAATAATTTTCACTTAAATGATGTGTTTTTCAATTGTTGCAATCCATGTATTTTTCGTTCACCGTTTATTTTGGTTTATTTTTGTGAGAAATGGACAAATAAGATTATTTGGATGCTCCGAAATCCTATTTGACATTTAAATTAACCCCTCAAATCTTTTTTTTTTTTTCCCTGCGATATTTCCTGGTGGACCCACACAACCAATGATACAAAATTAACAATTTAAACTGCTCGTCAACCGAGATAAACACAACTCAACGACGTCTGGAACTTTAAATATATTGGGAAACTTGAGTGGTACAACTCGCAGAAGTACTTTGGGTGTAGAGTGTCATTTATAGTTTTACATCTCGTTTAAACTGTGTAAATAACCGAGAGACAGTTTTAAAAGTCAAAGAGATGGGTTTTAATCGGGTTCCAAAGAGACGACGTTCAGTGACTTCTTGACTTCGGTACATAGAAAGACTGAACGTTAAGGCAACGATAAAAGAGAATTTAGCGACGAGTCAGCACTAAAGCACAAAATTATGTGCGTTAATAATATCAAAGTGTAAGAAGAACACACCTATCCATCACGACACTCATGATCAATGGGTAACTATGACACGCAAAGGACTCACACACACACACACACACACACAAAGCGTGAAAGTCTCTTCCTGAGCGACGGATATGTACAAACAAATGGTTCGTCCAGGTTGTTTGAGACAATTTCACCACGTTCAAGAAATATCCATAAATGGTATACACCAAAACATTCATTTTAGATTTTGGATAATGAAACAAAAATAAATTGGAGAAGTATTTTTTTCCTATATATACTGAATTTTTGGGAGCTCCGAGCGTTAATAAAAGAATAATTTGAGAAGTTTACACCCCACTCTCGAGACATTTTACGAATTGTTACCCCAATGTGTTTATATCTCAGAGTCATGGGTATTTTCTGTAGACGCTGAAGGCAAAGTCTCTAACTACCAACGTTTGTGCATGTATCCTCGGGAAGATACAGCTTTCGCTCTTCTACAGCTATTGGTTGTAGAAGAATGCATTACTCTAAATCACACCCGCACAACCCTTTACGTGTTCGGTTACGGTTTGTGCAGTTGTGGTTCTATTGTCATCTAAGACAAGAAGCTCTCTTTTCCGATGTTAAATAATAGATCCCAGGAAAATATTGTCATGTTTTGACATTTTTGGAAAAACTTCGTCGTAGCGATGTCTGTAACGACCGCAGAAACTGCAGCTAATGACAATCCACTGCGGAAAATGATACGTTTTTAGTGGACGTTACGAAGGTTCAGTCACATTTCATTTTATCTTCATTCAAAACAAAGTGGGTTTTACGATAACATTTTCCTCAAAATCGAATTACATTCTCACTATTACTTGAAATACGGCTGCATTTTGTGGGAATAGTATTTGACGATTACTAGAAATATACTTTTCGAGCCTAATTTATCCACAAAAATGATACACATTTAGTAAATAATGTGTATATTATGTAATTTGTTTAGAGTGTTCTGCTGTTTTCAAATCAAAAAAATTACCACCGATGTACATAGATTCTTTTTGTTGTAGCTAAAAACATTAAATAGTAATATAAAACCTGACATCAATTAGGAGTGAAAGAAATAAGATATATTTTAACAGGTTTCTGTGCAATTAAACTCGTGACGCAAAGAGTTCAGAGCTATTTACATATTTATCTTGCGTTATTTTATTGTTATGTACAATTGCCAATAGAATAAATTTCCGCCGTTAAATCTGTCTTGGCCCCCGGGGGCCATTTTCTATACACTTTGGATCGGTCGGATCCGCAGATTCGGATAAGGTTTTGCAAAATGTTTTTCTATAAATAAGACTAATAGGTAGTATTTATTTATTTATTTATTTATTTGTAACGGGATATTTTTATTCTCATCACTTATTTTTTATTATTCCAAACCGAAAAAAAGTTGAATCGAATATTTTTTTTTTTTACTTTTAACAACTATTTTTAATTATTAGTATCATAATAAACTGTTTTCTTCTTGTAATGTATGTAGGAATAATTTCGAAAATTACTTTCTTTTCTCTCTCGCCGGATGAGTCGTGTCAAATATATATTCTGACATCTTTTATGCGTAACAAAGAAAAATTTGATGGGAAATATACAATTAATTTTTTATTTAATTTTTGCCTTTGGGGAGGTTCAGGCCATGAGACTTCTCTTCCACCCAACCGTTGGACTTGAGAAAGGGAATTGGGAAGGAGAGATGTTGGGTTCAATATGTTCCGCTTTTGCCGCCAGTTGGAAGATTAAAAGTCTTATCTATAATTATGATCTCAAAACTGCTTTCTAAGAAATGTCACATTATTTTTTGAAAAGAATCACAGTGAACGAAAACTAATTCTCTCACAGAGAAAGAAAAAACAAGACGTATTAATATAATACAGAAGCTATTTTTGTAAATTAATTGCATGTTCAAAAAACTGTATAGAATTAATTAAAATTATATAGACACATGGAAGCTAAGGGTGTAGATATTTATTCAAGGGTAGTATTTTACGTGGTGCATTTATCGCTAAAAGTTTTCGAACAACTAATTTGATATACGCTCCACCAAATATCTGTCTAAATAACACAGATTAATTCCTGCTCTTTTCACAATTCAGAACATTTGATTTACTTCTCAGTATTTGCTGTAGCTATCGTTTGTTTGAACTTCTCGATTGGCGAAGTCTGCTCAAATTGTTTGTCTTACTAGTTCGCCAGGGAATCCACAACGGTGTGGAGCGCTGAATACCATGAAGATGTAGTTCATGTAAGCGCTCATAGATGGCTCTTACACCTCGCCAAACACGAAGGGTGTTGATCGTGCTCGACTGGAGCTTTCCCATCCGAATGGAATGCAATAAGTCAATTAGACTAGTGTAGTTCTGTCGCGTGACGCTAGTTTGATAATTCACAATTCTGCATACTACTCTTTTTCGTATTTAAATTTATTGATATAAAAGTTATAGTAATAGTTTAGTTTTGTGTGCGTTGTTCTTTGCATACTAAAAGTAATGCAATTTGTGTATGTTCTTTGTAGCCCTGATGAAGACAAAATAGATTGCCGAAACGTTGGCGTTGTACAAATGTGTAATTGACAAATCCTCAAAAATACACATTTATATAAATATAAGTTTTATGAACATTGTAAACCAGTAACGAAAATATTGTGACGATAATTATTTATAAGAATTGTAACATAAACTATGAACTGGCTATTCGGAAGAAGCTTGGCGTGCTCTTTTAGAAGTATTTCGGTACTTGCCAAGTTCCCACGATTCAAGTTTTTAATTTTTTTAATGTAAATATTTCTTGAATTCCCACATATTGAAAAAGTGAGTCAAATTCAACTGTGAAAACAGTAGAGAAACAATAGACCTTTTGAATATATATTAATTATCTCAGTCAGGAGCAAACAAGGGGTCATTCCATCAATTCCCATCAAGAGCCCTAATGCAGCGGCGGACTTATCATTTCTTGAATACACAGGAATATATCAAGGTGCAAACCCCAAAAGAAAGTTACGTTTTATTTTTAAAAGTGTTCAGTCGTTTAACTAATTAAAACTGTTATCAATTCTTTGAATTATTTCGGAAGATGTTGCTAATTAATTGTAATTATTAAAATCACTCAAAATTCGATATTAATACAAATAGTATTAATGATACTTCCATCCCTGTGTCCATATATAAATCCTCCTTTGCCCCAAGAAATGTCAGAGAAAAAACCGAACGAGAATAGGCTATCGAGAATATAAGCGACTGTAGCGAGGTTGAATAAGATAAAAATTTAAGTTTTTAACAATAAGAAACACTTACTCGTATTAGCATGTGATAAGCTAATTTTGCATTTAATCAGTTAGTATTCGAAGTAGGTTTAGTAGAGTACAAAGATGGATAAATAATATCAGTAAATTAGGAATAGAAGAACTTTTGACTCAGTTCTGAAGGAGTCCTGTGGCGGATGTAGACAGTACTCAAGAGTGGGGGATGGGGATCGTTTTTGTTAAAAATTATGGTTTTTCAACCCAAATTTCGTACATATTACCTCTAATTAAAATGCATCAATACGTAATTTACAATTAAAACTCAGCTATTCTTAATAATATTAACAATTATTTATTAAAACTATTGACGTGATATTATTAATTTTAGTAATGTGGTATTATTGATTTTATTAATTTGGTATTATTACTACCAATCACAACTAATAACAATTATTAATCTTTTACAAAGTATATCATTTATCAACCTCAATTTTCAATATCAACCTTGTCTGTTAAGAGTTCACGTCCAATGCCGAGTA
>NNCF01128581.1:210130-230723 GCA_002313205.1 Laupala kohalensis
AAACTAATTTACTCTCCGGAAGCAAGCAAGGGACCATCCCATCAATTCCGATCAAGGGCCCTAAGGCAGAGGCGGATTCAAAAAATTCAGCAAAAATTCCTAGATAAGATAAAAAGTTAACGAGTTATAATACTAATAGAATGTCAACATGTTTGTAATTTTACGTAAAAAATTTACATGTACAAGTTATTATCGAACTATAGATTATTCTGAGTATAGTGTTTAAAAATCATAAGAGTTGAAAGAAAAAAACACTAAATTAACGATTTATTGTTACAATAAACACGCCCCTAGACAAAGCCTAGAGAACCTGTATAAGAAATCCGCCTCTACCCGAAGGAAAAACGGAGAAAAACCCGGGCCAGGATGGGGCTACAGAATTAATGTACACAACCGTGCCAAAGTTGAGTACACATAAAACTAAATTAATATGAGCCATACGGCAACACAATCATGCAAGAAAATAGTTTTTGAAATTGTTATAAGTTATTTAAAAAGTGCTACAGCAATGGCGTGATAAAGTACAAGACGAATTTAACTTTTATTAAAATCAATAAATTCTTTTACAGTGTAGAAGCACTGGTGCAGGAGGTAGTTTTTAACCGCGGATTTGAAGATATTCAATTTCATAATGTCTTTTATATCCGTTCGTATCGAGGTCTTCGTAGAAACAAATGTTCTAACAAACTAATGTTCGTCTCTTCTTTACATCCATCGTTATAACCCTCACATAGTTCTTCATTGGGTGTTTTAGAATATAAATCAAATTAATTTCATTATAGTTTTATTATTTTATTCTAGTTTTATCGTAATTTTAATGCAATCTATGGTCAGCCGATGTGATCAAATATGTGATGAAATTTCGTTCCGAAAGTTTAGAGAGGGAATTTACATAAATAATATTTTTTTAACGTGTAATTCAATCCGCATTCACTGCAAAGCAAGAAAAGAAACTTTTTGAGTACGTCATTTCTTTTGAATGTTTCACTTGACTCGTTGACGTAATTTTCAAGAGTAATGAAAAGAGCAAAGAAAAGAATTATTACCGTTTACATACGTAAAAAAATCTCTCTTAAACACGTGAACCCATTATACATTATTAGCTGTATTCCTATATTACAATTTCTCGATAAATCAATCGAACACGACTTTTATTGATGAAGGTTTCTTTTCTCCGCTAAGACATGATGGTTAAAATATATTATCCTGAAAATAGCATGATTTATTTATTAAACATACTGTTTACTGAATGATAGCGGGAATGTTACACACTCAGAATGAAATTCCGACTTGCAGGGCAGTGAAGCTTCGTAAATAACACACACCAAGAAAGATTTATTGGTGATTATTTTCAACCAGTTGTGTTAATAAACCTTTCATCGGTGTTATTTGTAACATGATGTGACTTATTTTGAAATGTTTAATAAAAAAGGGAAGAAAAAAATATTGTTAATCTTTTTTATTTCTAAATAAGCTATAAATATATAATAACATCTCATCTTTAACTCATAATGTACTATCATGATCAACCTGTACTATCATGATTATCGCACAGTTGTAGCTGTCTCNAGTTGTAGTGAAGAAATAGTTCTCGTAAGGGAAGACCTCACATATACAAAAGCGGACTTCTTGTTACGTCTCTCGTATACCGGTTACTTCCTTGTTCCTTGACGTTATATTTTCACTAAGTTGGTTCCTTACATTAACTTGAAGCGTCTGAATTTTCCCTTTTTCTCACGTCAATTCGCCAGGAGGATTTTCCGACCATTTCGCGGCTGCAGTGGACGGAAGTTATTCACCAAAGGCTTTTTTTCGGGATTCAACAGCTCCCTGAACTGTGCGATCTGCAAATGTATGCAAACAAATTTCAGGTGACATGATTCGTTCTTGTTAATCTTTATATGCAATTTAATGCATTTTAGGATATTTTTTTCTATTTTATGTAAATAGAAGAACAAGAACATTGTTTAAAGGAGACTGTATGCGGGACGTATGAAATGATTCGCTTATGGTGTTTAGTTGGGGATTCGAATGTACTAAAAACATCGTATGTGGGAGCCCTACTTTAAAAAATTGCAAAGCATCCTAACAGCTTGTTACTTTTCCCGCGAGACGGCAACTTTGATTCTTTCAGCGCGCAGTTCTCGACTTGAATACTTTTTTATGTTCACAGTTCCTAAATACGAAACAGAGAACTTTGTAGGGATCCATTCTTTTTTCCCTGCTTCTTTTTCGTTTTTCCTCTTTCTAGTACGCAAGGAAATTAACACAACTTAAAACTAATTTTACTCGAATTATTGCAAGTATTTGCACCACAAGATAACGTGTTTTACATGAGATTGATTGGCATTAGACCTTCCAATATGGCGGAAAGCTCTCATAATGATACTCAACTTCTGTATCGCAATGCTACTTCTAGTTAAGGTACGAATACACAGATAGTGCTTCTCCATCAGTGTTCAGAGAAGTCGCCTGTTAGTCAGCGTACTGTCCACTAGTTGCGCGGCGGTTGCATTGACGAAAGCTATGGTAGTGCTCTTCAAACGACTCTGTCGCGCCCGGAGACATATGTGAGGTTATGTCTGTTCGTGACCCTTACCTCGATCAGTATGTCTATACAGTAAATGAACTTGAGTGAGCGTGATAAGGAATTAATATCACAGAAATGTACCGTTTATAATGTCACAAACAAATGTATACTTTCTTCAGACACTGTAAATTAACAACTATTGACTATGGTGAATCAACAATCATTTATTGACGATTCCTAGAGGAACAGCCTCAAACAAATGTCGTCAGTAAAGAGTCCTGGCACACTTTCCAACACGAAATCCGCTATTAGCTGGCAATCGAGGTCAACAGAGCGTTTGCTTCCGTCAGAGCTATCTTGAACTATCAGTGTTANAGAGCGTTTGCTTCCGTCAGAGCTATCTTGAACTATCAGTGTTAGTTCGTGCTAACAGACGGCGGATTTTACACGGTACAAGCTATAAGCTGCAGATGGATAAAGGTTCTGACCAAGAGCGCTTTGCCGACGAAAGATGAGCATCGATGGGACCCAATCACGTGACTTAGCGCGTCCATGCTGATACTACATTCAATTTCTAACCATAATAACGCGAAATTTCTTTCAGCCCAGGGTACGAATCGTTCTTTACTCATTTCCTCATTGTTAAGTGACTGAGAGCATCAATATGGCCGCCGTTGTAGGAACCTTATGTACACGACCTTGGTCTTTACAAGAGTACGACAAAATTCGAATGCAGAGTGTGTCAGTTATCTGACAACGAGATGTCAGTGCTCACCGACGACTGCACAATCTACTGACAGAGAATAACAGACCGGAAACGCTGGCCATGTAGTCATACCTTTAAGGTTGAATTAAAACTAGACAGGGAATGGAAAATTGAGTCGCTACCACAGGAAGAGAGGTTACCCAAGTAATCTAATTTCAATTCTCATTCTGGTTTAATTCTTCTTGATGTTCACTCACCTGTCGCGGAGATGCCATGGCGACGTGGCGACTCACGATGTACGTGACGCATTCCGTGCACGGCGGGGTGGTGAGCGACCCGTGGTAGAGATAGAAGTTGCGATGGAAAGGCATCACCAACTCTTCCAGAGGAACGACGACGTCACGCGACGCCCCGGCACTTCTCACGTCCCTCAGTTGGCGAGTGAGAATCTCCAATCCATCGTTGTGGCAATTGTCACACACCTGCACACACGGGGCACTCGAATGGACAAGATCCTTGACTTGTGTGATAACCTTCGGTCGGGTGAAAATGGCGAAGAGCAGAGAATCGAACCCGGGACTCCTGCATTGATCGCAGGGGTGTTAACCACTACACCACCCTTTTAGATCTGAGTGGAAATGGTGTACAGCTGTGGAAGGAGAATGGGTGGTGTAATGGTTAACACCCCTGCGATCAATGCAGGAGTCCCGGGTTCGATTCTCTGCTCTTCGCCATTTTCACCCGACCGAAGGTTATCACGTACCTTCTCCTACTGTAGGGTAAACGGAAGAAGTACTTGTGTATGCATTAAGTCCTTGGTGTTTTGTTAAGAGATCTTTCTTGTACAAAACGGGAAGTAAATTTCACGTCTCTTAAGGTACATTTGCACTTGTATATATGGATGATTTGTGTGAGTTAGTGCCGTATAGTTACTCTTTGACTTGTTGTGTGACAGGTTCTCAGAACAAATCCCGATATATTTTGTAAGAGCTTCCTTCATTCAGGATACGCAAACGCGTAGGCGCATGCTCAGTACCCGTGGCTAGTTCGCGCTCCGCCATGTTTTGTTTAGAATCTAGCAGTGTTCTTTCTAAGTTATCATAAGTGTTGAGTTGCGCATATTATACTAACTAGTTAAGTTCATTTCTTTAGTACATCAGTACATCACTTCGTATTCTTCCCTCCCAATACTCCACGAATTCGCTGATACAAATCGTGTATTGTAAACCCTGTCTCATTCATGTGCGAGGTAGAAGTGTCTGAGCTCTTACAAGTCGCAAACCTTCCAAAAGCTGCGATACATGTATCTCATACAAGTCGCTGATACATGTATACAAGTGTAAACGTACCTTTACAAAGCGATTCAAAATTTGAATAATTGCAGCATTATAAGATAAATTTTCGCTTAGAATATAAAATGTTCGCACTCGGAAGTAGAGCTGTTATATTTGTTTGCTATAATAATGCGGATAAACCTTCTCACCACCGCGCTGCAACGTGACACAATCAAAGAATCTAGACCTCGCGAAATCAACCACAGAGTAACTTCAAAATATGCTCAAGAAGCGGAGATTATTTCCTATTATCGTTATTATTTTATTATTTTCGATAAGATATGACGAATTAATAAATCGCTAATTAATAAATTCGTTGGCTTTGAGATTTCACAAAAAAAATAAATTACAATGACATTCGTGCCTACATTCCCCCCCCATTTTGGTTTCTGAGCATTGAGAGGGGGGGGGGACAAGTACCCCTTGCTTACGCCAATGCAACGCACGATCTATTCAAACCCTTTACATTTGACAAAGTCGATGTCATGTGCAACATTTATCAAAGCTATAGTAATTATCAATCTATTAATTCAATGTTGCCGTCAGTACGTTTATTACTTTATTGTAAAGTAGGAACAATAAATTAGTTTAACGCCCTCAACTTGAACGTAGGCAGTTTATAACTGCTTCCTTGAAAATAAATAATTTACTTATTTATTGCCCCTCTAACTGGATTGATGTTTGAACAAGGATTGCACGCACTGTTGCCAACTCTTTTGCTTCGCCATCGTCCAAGTGCACCTCGCGCCATGTCGGCACAACTTTCTGATTTCTTTCTTTACATTTACTTGTGTAACCAACATGGGCCACCAATTCAATTCACTCGATAGCTCTGATGGGGCTATTCTCTTCTTTCTACATCGAGCGCGTGTAGTTTGTTTGTTGCATGTTTTTACAACAAATAGTCCTTTTCGTAACTACTATTAATATTTATTCGGATATTGCTTAGATTTGTAGAAGTTGGCAATTCATATTAGGGAGCCATATTGAATTCTCTTTGGTGCACTAACGTGTCTTTGAGTAAAGAGTCTCATTCCCGTCACGAAGACGGAAAGATACTGAAAGAATCTCATTCGCGAGTCGGAAGCACGTCGTCTAAACCGAGCGTAAAAAATAAGATTACGTCGGTAAATATTTTTTTTTTATAAATTCTAAGTTGTTCATAAGGTTCTACTGAAAATAATGCATAAAATACGCAGGTCTCAATAGTTTATTTAACTGGTTAACCAGTTACTGATGTAATACTTGTCTTTTTCTGACATCTGAGCGTAATAAAACATACAAATTTCAAGAAAATGCCAAATGGGAGCGTATGTATAAATGAATCCATAGATTATGTTGCGAATCCATATTTTCACGCATGAAATGAATCCATACATTATATATTGCGAAATCAGATAGGAAAAATATTTAAAATGTCATAGTTGTTGTTTTGATGAGTGCTAAATGCTACTCATGTCAACGAAGTTTCACAAAAATTTCACTGAAATCATATATCACTAGGTCTTCTTAGATGAATACGACCACTTTTTACCATCACGATTTTTTATTTAGCAAGAAAAAGTGTGAATTCAATTAAGAAAAGAGTTCGTAGTTGCATTCAACTCCTTAATTATAATGATCTATTTTAATGATGATTTTTTTTATGGTGATGATGGTTCACTGACACGCGGGGTTCATACAGGGAAATATGTTGCTCGGGTTGATAAACGTTGACGTATCGAGTAAGAAGATATTCATTTAGATAGATAAATGGTCAACTTTCATTTACACTTCATACTGACGTTTTGATGTGTTTGACACATGAATATGTATCTCTGCTACGATTAAGTGAACCATAAACACGCAATGTGAATTCCCTAGCCGTCACAATTGATTCCCCTCCACACGAGCGATGTAACAGGGGAGTGCCGCAATGATAAGATAAATACATGACACAACGAAGTAATTAAATTATTATTTTTAAATTAGAAGAAAATCAAATAACACTAACTTCGAGAAGAAATAATGCTTGTTAAAACATTGTTTCAAAAATTCTACTCAATGAAACAAGTAAAAATAAAAAAAGAAATCCATTTTGCGCCGCTCCATGGTGTTGTCATCATCCATGGTGTTGTTTCGTCTATCAGTGTGTAATCTTTGGACTCAAATGTTTGTTTAAATTTTTACGATGAGCTCATAAGAAAATTATTTATCTCGAACACATTGTTCAGTCTTGAATGAAGCTTTCATCATCATGGACAAACGTATTTCGTGCACACGCTTATACATAAGTAAGAGTTTTGATTCCTCGAATTCAAAAACTAAATAATCCTACAAATAGAATTTTCCTTTGTAAGGACCATAACAGTTTTTAAAGAATTTATCGTAGTTAAATACGTTTGAAACTTATTAAAGTATTAGGCAGAATAATTGAAATTTCAGCATATTACGCACAACTCTACCATCGAAATATTAGTATTATAAAATGACAAAAGTCTCACTTGAAGGCATCATTTTTGAATGTTTAGTACTCTCAAATTGAAAATTAGCTGACCGTGTAGTCCTTGACTCAATTATGTGCTCAATCATAAATTCATGTACATATAATTTATATTATTTTTCTACGTGACAATAAATAAATAAATATACCACGATAGTAAAAACGAGATTTTCCTTACGTCACTGATGAAGGCTGAAAGCCGAAGCTGTTTCGTCTAATATGTGAGTTTTATTTTATTTTCATTAATTTTAAACCCTTGTTATGTTGATCTTGACCAATATATATTATATAACGAAGCGATATATTCGAGGACAGGTCGTCAATAAAAGATTCTCTTTACAACGCCAACGTTTCGGCTATTTATTTTGCATTCGTCAGGGTTTTTTATTTTTGTTTTTGATGTACACCAGAAACGTTGTAGAGATGTAGTGGGTTGTATTTAGAGGTTATGGCTGGTTGTAATTGATGATGGTTGTAATATTGCCCTGATGAAGGCAAAATAAATTGCCGAAACGTTGCCGTTGTAAAAAGATTGTTTTTATTGATGACCAATCCTCGAATATATCGCTCCGTTATTTAAAACTTTTTAATTGGAAGTTAAGAGAATACAAACAATTACGGACAGAGATGATCACTGTCACAAGTAAACTTGGATTCCTTGTATGCGATATTTGCGAACTCACTTGGAAGAATTGCGCCACCACGAGCTGTGGGTCTCTGCCAGGGTCAGACTCTGCGCCACCCATCACGGATCGACGCCTCTGGTGCACAGCGTTCAGCTCCAACGGAAACCTGCATTCACGGACCATCTACCAGCAATACTCACTCAACGATCCTACGAATAATCACATTAGCACCACAAATTCCTTTTTCCTCTTACGAATATCAAAAGGGGGGAAACTGTTACGCGTCACGAATCTCGAGGTTCGATTCATTTGTGACGAACGTGCAGCAAAAAAGAGTTCAGCACAGAAAAGAAATATAGACATTAATACTTTCTGATGTCAAACTGATGAAATATTCATATATAATAAAGAATACTTTGTCGCAATAGTTTAATAAATAGAATACACATTTGACACTTTCTGACTATTAGTTAACGCAGCTTAAAACACACGGTTTCGACTGTGAGCACAGTCATCTTCAAATAAAAAAAATTTCATAAAAAACATAAAACATTATCATTTTACAAACAATTAAAAAGCATCGCTGTAGGAAGGGAATCGTTTTAATCTGTTGTTTTAAACTGTGTGTTAACTAATAGTCCGAAGGCGACGAATGTAGTTTCTTTAAAATTAATACAGTTACTTCATAAAACTACTGCATATAAGTTTGTGGTCGTTATCAATACATGATCAAAATAGTTCTAAATAACGTCAGATGAAAAGCAAATGACACGGGATATATTGCGGTTGAGAACTGAAAAAAAGGGAAATATGTATAACGCATTCGAGTCAGTCAGAATTCGTTAGAGGAGGTTGGTAGCAAACAAACCGGTGCTCGTAACAGCAAAATACATTTGATAAAACTTCTCAAGACTCGATTTGTTACGTACAGACAATTTGACTAATTCCGTTGCTATGACGCATCAACCAAACATAATCAATAAAAAATAGTCTGTGAACGAATCATTCCACGTGAGAATCATACATTTTTTTCTCAAAAAAGTAACCAACTATGTGGAAAAAAATATAAAGGACTGTTGTATGTGCTCACGGCGAAAGAAAAGAAAGGAGATGTAACCAATGGAGTCAAAACGCGGCGCAGGATGTCATATGCCACGGCACACACACAAAGGTTGCTATAACCAGTTGAAAAGCTAATACTAAGTAGCCTTCTTGCGCCCAAAGGTTACATATCAATCTCTATGTCCGTTACATTTGACATATCAATTACTGCCGGTTCTACGAATTGACTGACTGTCTCTTATANAATTTCCTCAAACGTAGAATAATCTTGCTTTTCTTAAACGTGATTAGGTAAATGGAATCGCGATTACAATTTATCTGTTTCACCAAGCAAAATTTTTCGTCGATTGTATTAATCAATGTTTCTGAAGAATTCTTTACGTTACTTTTGCAGTGCATTATGGGTAGCTTGAAAACAAATGACGGACGAAAAACGCATGTTCTTGATCGTCAGCGCCATCAACGGACATTGGAAGCAGCAGCGGGCCTCCCTCGTGCCACTTAACATAACCTATAAATCGAGCCACAAGCAAAATGGACGCCATATTTCTTGCAGTACTGAAGAAAATCGCGACTTGCGCTGGTAATCGAAGGGTCCCCGACCGTTTAAGTGTAAATCGCTGTTTTCTCGTAAGTCGAAGTTGGTGAAACGCCCATTTCGATGATCATGATTTACTACACAGAAAATCTCGTTTAAGGAACTAAACGAACTTTGTGAAATTGGGGCTATGATGTTGACACGAGAAAAACACCCACGTGTCTACAGTGAGAGTGAGAGTCGGGGGCAATCTCCCAATGCTGTCATTTTGCCTCCACGACTTTCACGTAGTCTTTAGACTTTTCTTTCACTGCGAGTACTCTAAGTGAACTCACCTTACTCCATTGAGTTGGTGCTCACTCCCCAGGGAATCGTTGCATCCCCAGTGGAAGTGAATGCTCTCCAAGACGAAGATGTCGTCCCCCAGGAAGAGTTGTGGCACGGATTGCCACGTGTCATCGAAACGTTTCATCCGAGGTGACGTTTCTTTTTTCCGTAAAGAAGGGAACAAGCGTGCTGTTTTGCTTGCGAACATTTTGGGATTAGAAGTCACGCGCGAGCTTTGTTTACTTACCCGCCGGATGTTATACATTCCACGTCTTGTCGGCAAATTCTCAGTGACATTTGCTGCATATTTCAAAACGACGGGCTTAGTTGATTTGAGTGAATATGAGTCAGCGGTATTTCGGTTTCTAAAATAATGTTTATTTCTTTCTTTTTCAGCTTTAGCCAATTTATTTAAGCGTAAAATAATGCCTAGTTTGTCATTCTGATTTTTTTCAATATCAATAACAACATTTTTTACTTTACTGTTGTTGGTTCTAGACTTCGCATGCAATTGGGGTAAAAAAACGTTTGCTTTTCCTAATGTCCAGATAGTATCATTCACTGTATTAGGGAAAGGGGAACGAGTTGCTTTCTTCGGATAACAAGGGGTCACGCGAATCTTGGAAAGTACCAAGTCATCCGCCGTGGATAAATTGAAGGAGGCATTTCTCTTTGCGGGTGAAATTACATTTATAGTCGCAGAACAGTGTTTTGTGACATTTCCCATTGGTTGAGATAGGGTTGCAGTAGAACTTATGTTGCTGAGGTTCTCGTAAACATTTCTGGATGTTTTTGTATTTTCTTTTAGGAATTCCGTTACATTCGGGAGCGTTTCGGTATTTTGACAATTGTTGAGACTCTCATTTCCTCTCAGTTGCAAATTTGAAAGATCTGATAGCTTCTGAATTTCATTTCTAGGAAGGATATTCACTGTTCGAGCTTCATTCATTGAGTGGTGTCCTATTTTTGGGATTTCAGTGATATTCCCTGAACCAACTAAACTTTTCTGTATACATGGAATGTTATTTGAATTTATAACCCCTATTCTTGTTTCATTCGAGTGCTGTAATACTGCAGGTGGAATACTAATCCTGTTTATTTCGTTGTTCATCTCCTGGGATCCAGGACTCCTTTCCCCAAGTACCTCATCGTTTTTAACACTTCGCATATAATGAGGTTCCGTGGTGTTTTTTACTTGCGATGCAGAGTCCACACTAAAAGGAAAAGAAGCTAACCCCAAGTAGTACGCTGCGAAAGAAGTGTTCATAGGTTGCATAATACTAACAGTGGGGCGAAGAAGCACAGTTACATTGGGATAATTCTCGCCATCTCTTGAAAGTATCGTTCCACTCTCTGTAGATGAAGAATCGTCCTTCAACTCGTTGGGAGTGGAGAAATTTTCTTGCCGGGTAATTGTGTCGAAATGCTGATCGGGCGAGGTAGAGTCACTCAGGTCAAAGAAGAAACTATTCGGTGCGTTGTCAAAATTGTTTGAGGAATTTGACGTATTTATGCAAACAGGAAATGTATTGATGAATTCGTAATTATTATTTAGGAGACTTGTATTCACCATTGTAAACGGACTTTTTCTTGCGTTACCATTTCTTTGTAAATCGAATCTGAATTGTTCCGATCCAGTATTGACAGAGTGAGTTGGTTCAGATGTTGGCCCGGGGTTACTGAATGCATCAGTATGGAAAAGATCGGTTACAGTATTGGGTAGAATATTACGTCCAGTTGAGTTGGAGATTTGAGATGATTGAGCTGGTGAAAACACAGGAGGAGAATTGATAAACCCATTAATATTTAAAAGGTGACTTATTGTAGTATGAAGGTTGTCATGTCCAGTAGGATTCGTGATTGGGCATTTAGTTGACGAGGAAATATGTGGAGAATTAATTAATGCACTAATATTTAAAATGTCTAATAATGTATTGGGTAGGATGCTAGGTCCAATTGAGCTGATGATTGTTGATTTAGTTGATGAGGAGGTTGTAGTTGGATTAAAGTAAGCGTTCGTATCTAAAAGGTTTGTATTGGGTAGAATATTAACTGCAATCGGTATCGGTGAAAACACCTTAAAGTTGGATTCATTGTTTCCATTAACGTTCACTTGATTTATCCAAGGAATCAGGGGAAATCCGAATCCTTCACTGTTCTCACTGTTTTCTGTACATTCTCCTCCGCTTGTCGGTGTAAGAGAATCTTCCGATTCGTACGTTGCATGATCCACAGAAACATCGTTTTCAGGAATTATTAGAGTAGGGAAAATAACTGGATCACTTTCTTGTATTTTATTTTGAGAATTCCCTTTGATCCATTGAGAGAGATCGCATTTCTCGCACTCTTCCGTAGAGTTCTCTTGTAATGGAGTATCCTTCTCTTGTACACAGGTATCGTCTTCACCTCCAAGATCCAGTAATAGGTCCGACATCACAGTGAATTTCTTTTTCTTCGAGGTTGCAACGTCGTCGTATTCCATTCCCGTGTCCCGTCCATCCAAGACCGAAAGTGCACCACTGAATAGCGTGGTAGGGAAGCTATTCTCCATCAACATTGGCTTTGGTGAAGTATTCTCAACGCTTACGTCACCATCAAACAAATGAAGAATGGGCTTCGTCATGGGAAGAGTACTGTTCAGTAAGAAGCCATTTGCAATACCGCTCCAATTATTCGTAATGCATGGAAATCGTTCCACAGTCCACGATTGCTTCATTAATACATTATTTTCACCCAAAAGATCTTCTTTTGGGGTTTCATATCCTAGAGTAGAGGCCGACAGAGAATTTGTTGCTGGAGATAGTCCATTCAATGAATCAAGAAAGTTGATATCATAATTCTGAATACTCACGGATGGTGAACGACCCAGAACTCCAGTCAGAAATTGAAGAGATGTTATCGGTGTTTTTGCAGAATACTGCATATAGATTGGACCTCCATTTTGATTGATACTTTTTGATGCGATCGAAACGTTTGTGGTATTTTCATTAGGTAGATTACTGTGACTTATACCGACCGGCAAACCGATTGTGTACTGATTCGCATTAGTACTTTCAGAGGAGTACGCAGACACTAACGGTGGTAATTCGCTCGCAAGACTCAATAATGCACCGCTGTTAGTTTTCTCGCTAACATTGGCCGAGGTAAAATATCGGTTTATCAAGTACTGAAGCATAAGAAACTCAGAGTTATTTGATTGTGATATCCCTTTCACCTTCGCAGTAGAACTATTTTGGCTTTCTTCTTCAGCAGCCCTAGTGCTTGAATTTTTGGAAAAACCACTTTGAGTTTCCTTCTCATTTGATCCTGGAGTTGAAGAAATTTTATGTTTATCACTACGATTTTTACTATGCTTTCTTAAGCTTATTGCAAAACCATGTTCACTTTGTGAGTTAGGTTTTAGATTACTGTTATCAATCTGACTGACATTGTTTACATTTGAATTGTTTACAGTTATACGAGATTTATTTGAACCTTTTCTACCCTTTCCAACCTTTTGTTTCAATTTCTCTTTTCGTTTCTTCGTGCTGTATGGAATTGTTCCTTGCCCCAAGGTGTGGGTTGTATAAGAGAAAAAGTTTTCCTTACTTGTACTAGAGTTCTGTATTAAAGTTCCCCCACTCTTCGTTGTGGAGGAGCTTTGATTTACTTGGTTTCGAACTTTCCAAAGTCTGCCCACAAGTGCCTTGGTTGGTTGAGACGTTGCTGGAAATAACTGGTGCTGAAGCTCCAAATTTTTGCGTAGGGTTTCATTTAATGGATTATTCAAGTATTGGACTTCTTTCTTGCTTATTTCTGAGCCACTCTGTAGATAGCTCCGCGTGTTCTCACTTCTCTCCACCTCCTTCTTCCATGAGCTCAGCAACTTTACTGACCAATAAATCGAAATAAACAAATCAAGAAAATTTACTAAAACTTCACGATATACAAGTTAATGCACACCACAACACTGTCGCCGGAAAAGAAAACTCGAATTTCAAAAACTAATTATAGCAAAATTTCATTTCTCTGAGGCGTTTTGTTATATCTATACCTTTCAGACATATCAAACATTTTTGCTCTTTTTGAATCATCAATTTATATCCCAAGCTGCGGTTTTTTTTTCAGTTCCTTTCACGGCTATATCGTATTAGATACCCTACAATAAACAGAGTGGAACGCATCCTGTCTATAGACACTCATATTTTCCCTATAGTTGGCGGCAGCTTTTTATTCTCTTGAGCACGCGATACCGTCAGATACGAATAAAATAAATCAATGCGCTAAACAAATATTCATTTTTCTTCGTCGGACCAAATTCGTGGCGTGAAGAATGCCGTCGTGTGATTACAATACCATCTGAACCTGTCAGGTCGGGACCCAGACCTTTGCCGGTTAATGCGAGGTTCCCGTAAAAAATCTATTTTCGGTCCCAAAAGAGCCTACAATTTTTAATAGGTTATCGCGAATGAACAAGCAACTCCCCACGAGACGTCAATACAAAACCCCCTCCCTCACTCCACCGGCCACAACATAAACCCATTGTACACCGAAAGTCACGTCACCCCGTTTTACTTACCAGGAAGTTTCCAGCAAAGACCCAACAAAAAATCAATGTCTAAGTCTCTATCTACCAGTTATGATTCTCTGAAAGAGAGAGAAAAATAGCTAATCCACAGGAGAATCCGAGGACCGGATGATCTTTGGTCGGTTCAGAGGAATTCTACACTGATGGACGGAAAAACCGAAACGGTTGTTATACATTTAAATATGTTCAACACAACCGCAATAAATAGTAATATATTGTACAGCCATACGTGTGGTTGTGGTAACTACATCATTCGCATTATAGTGTTTTAATCGTAAACAAGATAAACACATGTGAAGAAGCTGACCCACCTGTGTAGCCGGTGTTGAAGAGTGTCATGCCGTACGCGCGTGCGTAGTTCCTCCATGTGAGTGGCGGCGCTGAGATTTGAGTAGCCTCCGTCGCCGTGAGGGCAACAGGGCTCTGTTGCAGGCCGGTGCACGTGACGAATGTGTTGGTCCACGTTGGCGGCCCTGCAGCGGCATTGCCAACATTTACATTCGCTCCTCTAACACCATTGTAAAATCCCTTTCTACTAACAGCGCAATATTTTCTTTTTTAAATGATCTAACCCGTTTCTCTTGACCGTGGAAGGTATTGATACTGATTAAATTCCTTTTCTCAGGTCTGTTGGTTTTTATCCTCTTGATTTATAATAGTTTATATCTGACTTTACATAACCTTGGCACGGTTGTATACATTATCTCTGTAACTCCATCCTGGCCCGGGATTTTCTCGTACAGGTAGTGATGGATTTTCCGTAATCGGATTTTTTTATTATTTATTAACATTTGAACGCATGTATTATTATGTAGTATTATTATAATACATTTATTATAAATGTATTATTATTATTAACATGTAAGTACGCATTTTATGAACTTCTTTTTTATAAATATTAAATCCGCCACCACATTTGGGTCCTTGGTCGCAATTGATGGGATGATGGTCCCTTGCTTGTTTCTGGAGAGTAACTTTCAGTTTATTGCCCCCCCCCCCNGTAACTTTCAGTTTATTGCCCCCCCCCCACCGCCACGTCGTCATAACTTCTTTTCTCATAGCATTTGCAACTGCTGCTGCTATTGTCAAAAGACCATTATATAGAGGGTTCTTGTGACCCGGATGTTGGCTCAAATAAAGCTCCTAAAGCTCAAATAAAAAAACATCATAATATAATATTCCCTATTCTTACAGTATTGGAAGGAATTGTATTTATTTATATTTTTACTGTAGTTTTTGTAAACGGGAATTGTAGCGTGATATTAAAGTTTATCTACATGGAGCGATAGGAAGTAGGAGGTGGGTGGTAGGTGCTATTGTTAGTAGGTGCTCAAACCGCTTAGCTGGGTTTATCAACAACTTGACCCACGTGGAGGGGTTAGTAGAAGTGGTATGAGTTATTAATAGTAGAAGTAGGAGGAGGTGGATAGAAGATGGAGGATTCGTATTCAATTGCCACAGCTAAATGAACTCGAACATTGAAATGAGAAGCTACAATTTTTTTTTGACCCCGTCAGGAAGTGAACCCGAAGTGACTGAGTTGGCAAGCACGCATGTTAGGGGCAAAAAGAATTCTTTATTGAAAGTGATTTGTAATTTGAGAGAATGCATTGCGGATCTTGTATGTGGGAGGTGTAGGAACTTAAGGATACATGTTCAGACAACATAGCTCCATTGTTTAAATCCTAGGAGATTATATTATTGTTGCATGTGCCAAGTATCAGAAGATGCATGGTCACTGAATCTGCTCTATATTTCATTGATTATAGACCCGACGGCACCTCATCAACATATATGTGTCGGCAAGTAGTTATAAGTAGATGCTCACCATTTAATTTGCCGTACCCCCAAACGGGAACTGTAACAATCGAAATATTTATTATTTGGGTTTGTCAATAAAATATTTTGTTATTGTTACAGTGCTGGTATCGCTGTCCACCATTTTACCTACCTACACCTTCTGAGACTGCATATCCTGCAACAAATTGTTTCAAAACGTCGTAAATGATGTTTTCTGCACGTAATACTCAAGTTCTCAAATTCCATTTTATGTAATGCTTCATTATTTAACAATGAAGAGAGATAAGAAATCAATTTTTTTAAAGAATCAAAAAGTATGATTTTACTTCTTACCTGATTCCGCTAAAAACAGTGCAAGGCTCAAAATGCGAATCACTGATTTTGCTCGATTTATAAGCGCAGATAACATTCAGCAACTTTAAACTCATTCGGCTTCTTGAAAACACTCCACCAAAATACAACTACTTATAACCAAATTTTTGAATAATGTCCCCGTCGTCTGGTTACGAGGTAATCATTATATTCATGATTTTTTCTACATTGTTGGGTTCATGTCGTTGGGCTCTTTTTGCTTTCTGGGATTTTTTGGACGTGAATACTTCAGAACAAGAAAATGGTCAAAAGCACTTCGAAACGAATTTTTTGCTCTCTAACTGGCATGTTCAAAAAGCAGATTTGTTCAAAAATTATCAGAAGGTTCTAAACACCGAGGAATCAAAGAATGAAATGACTTTTCTACCTGAGCGCAGTGAAGCTGTTTCCGATAATTTTTAGCAAACAGATATTTGAATTATTGTAAAATAGATCCTCGAGGGTGATCACAGAACCATTTATCATTATCCCCTTGATTCGTTCACGAGTACGAAATTGTTGCACGTCACGAATAAATACCCATCCTAGACTGGGTTTACTCCGGTTTTTCCTCGGAATAGCAACGGATTTTCCATGGACGGGAATGTCATTTAATACATAGGTTATTATTAATCTCGAATCTTTACTTATTACATCTACGATTCATTTTGGAATAGTAATAATAAGTTAACAGTACGTATTTTTTAATGTATGAGTAATAAATCCGCTACTGTCCTTGGGCCCTTGATCGGAGTTGATGGGATGGTCCCTTGCTTGTTTCCGGAGAGTAACTTAGTTTTTTTATTTCCCTTTCCCCCCAATGTGACCATACGCTGTTTACAACTGCTTTTTCGACAATAAAGTTGTGACATAGCAGAACGTATTTGACTGCCTACGCAAATTCTTGTGCNCATTGTCCTCCACCGTGGTCATACGCAGTCTGCACTGATTTTTGACAATAAATTTATTATTATTTGCAAATTTGTTATCATATACAGTAAATCCCCTTTTAACCAGTTTGGTCGGGACCTGGGCGATGACCGGTTATCCGTTTGACCAATTAATACGAGATTCCCGTGAAGAGTCGATTTTAATGCAAAAAGAGCCAACAATTCCATCAGGTCATCTCGAAGAAAGAATGAAGAGACTCACGTACTTGATAGGAAAATATTTTCACGTATATATTCAATTCAATTTCAATAGGGTGCTTTATTTACAAAAATTATTAATTACGTACAAATGTGTGACAAGGTTTTTGCCTGTACGCATTTCAAATGCCCCGTAAGTAGAGCCGTGGGCTGTACATACAATGCCCTGGTATTCACTCTCATTGAATGGATAATTTTGCAGTTTCAATTTTGCCAATCCTTGGTTTCGAACTTAAAAGATTGTAATTTTATTTACTTGTGATTTTTATCGTAATATCATTTTTTTAGCATCCATTAGTGCTACTTTAATATTATTTTATTTAGTTGTAAATTACCTTTTAAGTATACTGCAACTATCGATTAAATGAGCAGCGTTGGGAACCACGGGAAACCAACGGTCTGGACACGAATATATATATATATATAATATACAGTTGACAATGCTTTGGAATGTCTTCTCAACACGTCTCCACCGGAAACAAAAGTAAAAGACGAAGCGGCAGAATGACGGTTCATTTGAATCAGTAGTTTCAGCGCATATTACACTTTCTGTCATCTCCCTCACATAGCTTAGGAACTGACCCAGGGACTGCACTACACTACAGATACTCTATTGTCCCTCATTATCGCAATGGCGAAATCTACTTTAATGTGATAAATTTGGAACGTGTATACTGATTCATAGAAGTAAAAGACACGGGTTGGAAGAGGGGGGGGCGTGAAACCGGCGAAATTCCCTTCCTTCCCCTCACCATCCGCTTCCCCCACCCCACCCGCAGCACATATACATTGCGCACCTAACGTCGCAATGTCACCCCGTTTGTACTTTTTTTCACGAACTGTGTCCTGCAAAGACTCGTCAAACAATCAATGTTTGTGTCACTACCTCCCAACTAATAAACGCTGAAGCCCCACCTGTGGCTCAGGAGGTAGCGTTCTTGCTCCTCAACAAGTCATCTCGCGTTCAATTCCCGATGTGGCCAGAAAAAATTGTAGCTTTTCACATGAATGTCCCAGTTCATATATAACTGTGACCACTGAAAAGCAAACTTTCCTTCCTCTATCCAGCTTCTTCTAATATCAATAAATCTTAACTATTACTAACCACTTCTACTAAAAACCCTTCACGTGGGCCAATTTGTTGGTAAACCCATCTAACTTGCCCACCTATACTAATACCATTCTACCCTCCTACCTCCTATCGCTCCATGTAGATAAGCTTCGATAGCGCTAAGCTTCATTTTCCTCCCGTTTACAAAAGTACTACAATGGGGAAGAAACGCTGAAAGAGAAGAAAAGAAACTGTTCCGCGAGATCGGCCAGTGAATCCGAGGATCTAAGGCCAGTTACGGGGGATGCTATTGTACTCATCCCTTACTTTCTCCACTTTTTCCCCACCTCTCCCAACACATTGATGATTGTTCTCAGCAACCCTGTTTTGGTTTTATTTTTTTATAGTTATTAAATTCTTTCATTTATGATATAGCAATTACTTTTACGCTAAGAGTATAGGAGCAGTAATGACATATGTGTGTGTATATTGCGCGTGTTTGTTCGTATGAGTGTGATTCTGTAACTGTTTGTAAGCGAAAATGCGTTTGTGTGTGTATGTGAATATACACACATATGAGGAGTAATGACATATGTGTGTATATTGAGCGTGTTTGTACGTATGAGTGTGTTTCTGTAACTGTTTGTAAGCGTAAAGTTGTATGTGAATATACGCACATATGAGCCTCATGTAGATAATTAATTTCTTAAATCTAATTTCTTTCTCGTTGTAATCATGTATAATAAATTTCTCAGCATTTTATTCCGTTTGTGTGTGTATTTTATAGATATTTTTATAGATATTGATTTGTTTTTTTAACTTCGTATTATTGTAGTACGTATGTATTCTCTTCTATCTGCCACCGAGCAATGCTCACTAGCAGACTAATAAATTATTATTATTATTATTAATTTTATTATTGCATCTTGACATTAGAGTGCATATTGTGATAATGTGTAAAAATGAGGTTACGATGAATTTTTGAAGAGAACCTAGCACGTCAGATACTATTTTTATCTTCCTAGACCTGCTACATCTGTCAGGTGTGACTTACAAAATCAACACTTTTCCATCCAGATCATGTACAGGAATCTAACTAACTCATAGAGACACAAGTGTTTTTTGTTTGCTGGTATTTCAAAGCGATTCTTCGGGGGGGGGGGGAAATGGCGATAAATGGAATGGCAATGCAACTTTATATAACGTCCTTTTCAGAGAACAACCTTTATTTAATGTATTTTATCCGAAGTACTGTGAAATACAAAAATATATATTTTCAACATACTTTGTCAAAGATTCCTTGTAAGGTTTACTTGTGTTACATGGGGTGGTTTAAGGCGCTTGTTGAGATATAACATTCTTCTCTCCGGATCATATACTAGAATCTAAATAACCCTCAAAGTTTCTTATATCAATTCTGTCTCGTCTAAATCGTTCCAGGCGATTTCACCTAGTTACATATAGAGTTTTAAACTTTCAAGCAAACATAATTATTTATACATAAGAAGAAAAATACACTATTCAAAACAGTCTTCACCTATAATCTAATGCTCTTATGCAGATAAACGAACATTAGAGGAAAATTACACCAACACTTGATGACTAACCAAACCGTTATCCTCTTGCATATTATAATAATACATTTATATAAACATGTATACAAACACAACAACGTTGTTGGGTTGAGACGGACGATGGAAGTTGTGTGTTACACCTATGTGATGTGACTCACAAATTCAACACTAGCCGTGACGTAGTGCGCAGCGTACTCGCCTTCTACGTCTGGCTTTTAATAATAAATTTATTGTCAAAAAACAGTACAAACCGCGTATGACCACGTGGAGGACAATAAACTAATTTACTCTCCGGAAGCAAGCAAGGGACGTATTCCATCAATTCGGATCAAGGGCCCCAAGGCAGAGGTGGATTCAAAATGTTTTTTGCTTAAGTTCCTAGATAAGATAAAAAGTTAGCTGCGAGTTATAATACATATATAATGTCAATATGTTTGTAATTTAACGCAAATATGTTTGTAAATTTACATGTACAAGTTATTATCGAACTATAGATT
>NNCF01128581.1:234938-250194 GCA_002313205.1 Laupala kohalensis
GTTATTATCGAACTATAGATTATTCTGAGTATAGTGTTTAAAAATCATAAGAGTTGAAAAAAACCCACTAAATTCACGATATTATTGTTACAATAAACACGCCCCTAGACAAAGCCTAGAAAACCTGCATAAAACTATCCCGTATTGCTCTGGATTTAAGAAAAAGCTTAAAACATCATTACTTGGCATTAAATCACCTGTCAACAGGTCTGTATTATTTTACCTGATTTTGCCTGGCCGAGTCAGTTTCCCTATTTCTCTTCTTATGTGATTTTCACGTTTGTCAATTTCAAAAATTAAATACCATGAAGAAAGTACACACAGTTTTCATTGTTGTATACTTATATATTCGTAATTACGAATTATTTTAAAATCCAGTCAGAAGGAAAATACACTTTACTCAGAAAGCTTAATCAACAAATCGCACAATGAAGACCTTTGAGTTTTTTTTGTTTTCATTTTAGGTTATGTACTTGAAAGCAATGAATATAGAATAGTACTTTTCTACTTGGAATGTTCTTAATAATAATAATAATAATTTATTAATCTGCATGTGAGCAATGCTCGGTGGTAGATGGGAAACATAATAGAATGTAACATCGTATCTACCTGGTTCTAATGTTTCGCTGCCATAACCTCTTTCAATTAGAGGAAACAAAAAACCTGATTTCAAGAATAATTTCTCTTTACTTGAAATATAAACAAAATGACAATTTATAAAACATATACAAATGTTTAAACATTGATGAATAGTTAACAATCTCAAGTCTTTGTGGAAGACATACTTCCTAGCGCTAACTATTTCACAGTCACTGCGGAAGGACTCGCCCCCTTCTTACATCTCTCCTCGTCGCCTTCCGTGTCTTCTCGTCGGTTGGGAAGGGGAAGCGTCCCATTGTCACCGCACGCGGAGAGCGGAGTCACTTTCCCCGCCGTCCAGAAGTACGAATATTTCGAACCCTACGTTTGTCACGTCGGCGTATTCCGGGTTCCTCCGCCCCGCAAGGATACTTCATTGACTGACCCTTCGCTGGGCACCGTCTGGATCAGTACCGTTAGCTTTATCCAGCACGTGTGGTGCATGATGTTACAAGACATGATAAGAATATACATAATACGATAATTGTGAAATTAAAAAAAATCTTCACCCAAATACACACACACACGCGGAATTAAATGCTTAGAAAATTAGTACACAGTAAGGGAGAAGGATAATACACCTAAGAAATTAAAAAAGTTAAATTAGGTCAATATGTGTGTATATATTCACATACGTACAGAAACACATTTTCACTTACAAACAGATACGGACACACACTCATACGTAGTACAAGCACGCTTCAATATACACACATATATACCATTACTCCTTCTATAACCTTAATGTAAAAATTATTGCTATAATATAATTAAAAGAAATTAATAACTATAAAAAATAACGCCAAAACAGGATTGCTGTGAACAGTCACGCACACTTCACATCACTACACTGCACTGCAATTCTGTTCGCTCTGAGAAATTTCTATTCCGTTTGTCTCCATTTACTTCACAACCTTTGTATAATTTTACGCTTCAGTCTCGAATATTGTAGTGCGTTCAATGGATTCTCCTTCCGCAATCCAACTCTGGCGGACACATTAGAAAGCTTCACAGTCAACAGTCATGCGAGTGAAGATCCGCATCTACTGATGATCAACCAATTTTAATTGTTTGTTTTCTGCTCTTGTAATTCATCAATATGAACCATACTTTGCGTTTTAATTGCAATAACCTTTAGGAACAGTTCTTTGAAATTTCTTTTTCCGATTTCCCTGGAACATTCTTTCCAAACAATGCGCTTCTATAATATAGATTAACAATTTATTAGAGCTTTTTTTTTTTTTTTTTGAGGCCCGCTGGATCACTATAAATATATAAAACGCTAATTTTATAAAGAAATTAGCACAGTTTATTTTCTAAAAATATTTTTTTTACACTTTTGTATTCGTGTATTTTTGTCTGTTGATGTAACCAGTTTTTTACATACCTCATATTTCATCGAAACAATAAAAAGTATATTTCAAGAGAGCGAGGAATTTTTTTTTATTCCAAGAACACTACACATCGTTCTTTCGCACTTTGTAGCGGTCGAAAATTCCCTACCATTCGAGATCCGTTCTTATCGTAGACTGACAGTAATGTTTCCATCTGCAAATATAAAACAAAACTATTATTCTCATTTAATATTATATCCGCCAATAGTCTCGTTATAACAGTAAAACGATGGGCTTGTTGTAAAGCAGGGAAGCAAATATTCTCTGGAAACCATCAGTTTCACACTGATCGACACTTCTACTATTGAAATAACTTCCCTGAACAACTAACTGATTACGAACATCCCACGGGAAGCAGGCAAAGAGCAGCGCATTGAGAAACTGCGTCCAAGCCCTTCCAAAGAAAAAACGTTTACATTATAGCAAATTCAGTTAGCTGGATGATAACTGTGAATTTGATGGAAATGAAATTCATTGAGGAGTACAGAACCTACTTTCTAGCGGTGATTTCTTTGAATTTGCCTAATAAGAATTGTACATCTCTTTTCAAATATGTCAGTCACACATATTTTTCCCTTTATATCAACGAAACTCATTTCCCATCAGAAGCGAAACATCAGATGCGCTCCGAAATGAGAAGAGTACGACAGCGACTTAGGTCTGTACGACTCTGACGTTGCCCTGAAGGAGGTCACAGCGTGATGACCGAAACGTTGGTAGTTGTTTCTACTAAGACGCGGTTTGTCTCTCGGACAAACAAGTTCATACAATATTAATGTGTTATCCCAAAACATCGAATCTACAGTCAATGCGTTGCGTTCTTAAAAGCACAGAATAAATGGTATTCGTTAGTCTCGAATTGTTTATTTATTTCGATTATTAAATAATGGACGTTAATAATAGTATGACTGTTATAATGTTTCCTGATTTTTTTTTTTTTTTGAGAAAGACTCGAACGAGAACTCTGAGAACATTGCATGGAATTATTTGGAGAGAGAGAGAGAGAGAGAGAGCGATCCATCTTAAAGTCCTTTTTGCTTAAAGGTGTACCACAAGGGTCCCTGGACGGCACACGCAGAACGACGCGTAACGTGTTCAGAAAATCTTATCTCCGTTGCGTTTCTCGCCGGAACATAACAGTACGCACATCCTTAACACTACTCGGCTAAAAGCAGGGTTAGGATTTTCAGGTGGAACTTTCATACGAAAAAAAGGGAGGGAAAAGGTGCTAAATATAAGGTTTAAAAAAAGGCACAAGAAGGTGCTGCTTTACTCAACTCATTCAACAAATCATCTTTCTCCTGTTCTAGTTCATTGAGTTACAAGTTCATCAAATCGTTACTCATTTAAAGAAGGAAAAATAGAATTCTGTTGTGCTTCAAGATATTAAACGTCCCTATATGGTTTTTTAAAGTACGTTAGGAGATATTACTATTAGCATGCAAACTGAATATCTAAATTTATTTAAATATTTGATATTGATTGGAAACCATATAAAAATGGAATAAAACTCATCATATTAAAAAAATGATAAAATGCGTTCTAAAAGTATCGAAAAGCGACAGTAAAGGAGGGGGGGTGGAAACGGGAGATGATGGACACGGTTGGGAAGAAAAGGAATAAAGGTTCCAAAGGAGAGAAAAGAAGAACTTAAAAATTGCTTACTTTCTCATCTAAAGATACAATTTCACACTGTGGTATCTTTCGAAGAGTTTCAATTTACCCTACGAGAAAAGGTGCGTATCTAAAAATCCCAACTCCGGTTGTAAGATTTTAAACTCGTCTTTCCGTGAAATAGGAAATACAACAAATAGATCGGCGGCTACTTGGAGTGACACTGAGGGCCACCGCTCACACATACTCACACTTACTCACTCACTCACTGAGTTAATATCCTTGGAAGCGTAACTTACGTTGTTGTTGTATATGGTAACAGGTTTGCTGTGCACGAACCACAGAACCCCTGCAGTGCAAGGTGGTGTGGTGAGAGATCCGAGATAGGCGAACCAGTCTTTCAGATATTCGCATGGCATAAGCGATTCCGGTATGAAACATGAAACTTCTTGGCGATCACCAACTCTGACAAGTTTTTCTATTAGTTCGAAAATACACGATCCCCTTTCGGTGAACTTGCGAGGAACCTCGGACATCTGCTGCGAAGATACGTACGTTTATCAGGGCACCCATTCTCATTTCAATTAAATGGATAGATAAATAAGTATACATACATTTATTAAATATGGATATCTTGCGTTTAGGTCAAGTAATACTATTTCTTTAGTTGCGCCGAAGTTTCGATGTATCTTCTTCATATCTTCTTCAGGGTTAACAACTCTAAAACATGATTCCTCTGATCACATCATCCCATACCAATCCCAACACCAAACCTGCAGACATCCTCATTCAAAACACACAAGCATTATACGAAATATCTTCACATCTACACACATCCCTCCAACCAGCAAGCAATGCTTATTTTATGATCAATTGTCATTTGTGTGTTGTGGAGGAGGATGTCTACAGGTTTGGTGTTGTGATGGGTATGGAATGATGTGATGAGAGTAATCATGTTTTACAGTTGTTAACCCTGAAGAATTTATAAAATATATCAAAACGTTGGCATAACAAAAGAAATAGTTTTACTTGGCCTAAACGCAAGAATACCCTTACTTTTACGATATACAGGCTGAAAATATGATCAACAACATAAATTTATTGTCAGTAAAAGCGATTTGTCTGCGCATGACCACGTGGAGGACAATAAATTATTTTACTCTCCGGAAACATGCAAGGGACCATCCCATGAATTCCGATCAAGGGTTCTAAGGCAGAGGCATATTGGAAATTTCAGCTTTACACTCCTTAGATAGGAATAAAAATAGTCCCATGCGCGTTATAATACCAACATTACATCAATAAATATGTATTTGATAAAACACGAAAACGTTATTTCACAAGTACTTTGTATTATCATCATCGCTTTGTAGATTAATCGTATTAAATGTATTCTAAAGTGCGTGTGTCACTTTAATCAATATAGCTTTATATGAATTTTCGTCTTGAACGCAAGACACCAAGAAAGCACAAAGAAATATGCTACCACGAAATATGAGGATAAATAGTATTTTGTAACTGAACCCACCTTTCTCTCATTATGACTCTGATTCCATTTACCACACAAAATAATTGCCTTAAAGTTACGCTAAGCAGATGATGATTTCCAAAAAAAATCCCATAAAAATTCGGATATTTTCAATCATACTGCAATTTAATATTTCCTCTGTCCAAAATTGGAATATAAGTGGAGGGGTTTGCTCGAGGGTAGTCGTAAAAGAATCCACCCCCCCCCCACCACCACCACTCGGACGACGCAGCGTTCGCTATCACGTTGGGTTCATAACTGTTGGCGTAGTCCAGATGGCGATGATTCAGCCCTTCTTTGATGACGTCGCACACCGTCGCGTCCGCAGTTTGCTGACGTAATACGAAGGAACAGTTGGTGCCGATGTGAAATAGGAATGCGCAACGGAGGCGGAAACTAGACCAGATACACAGCGTTATGCGTCTGTTGAGATTAAGCGGTTGGGATTTTGCGTCAAGGCATGCGTTGAGTATTATCCGCAGTGAAGATAATTCAGAAACTTGTACTGAGAGCAGCTATGCGTCGAGAAGGGCAGATAGTGTTGGATGGGAAACTAGTGAAATATGACGAGAGGAGATGGAAAGGAAAGATAACACGAATATTAATACAAGCGTGGCAAATAGAATAGGATTATCGCCAAATTGGAGAGATTTATATGTGCTTATACCTTAGGTAACTTTCACCCAGAAGAAAATGGTTCAGTCCGAATCCAGCAATCGTGGAAATGTTGAGATTATAAGGTGTATTTGCACAGATTTCAATTGGTGGGTGAGGAGCAGAGTGTGATTGTGAAAAAGGAGCAGAGACGAGAGACCAAGTATTTTGGAACTGTATCGTCTATGGACTAGAAAGAGCGTATTACCTCAAGAAGACGATTAATGCAGGAATAACTGAGATGGGACCAGGCATGATTTCAACAGAGAAGCAATATGTGATATTTAAGAAACACTAAAGGAAATATAAAAGGAGGTATGAAAGACTAGAGGTAAAATTACACCCCCCCCCTACCCGTGCTTGAGGACGAGCACCGTTTAGATGGACAAATAGAATCAGACTCTCTTAATATTCTGCAACTTTTCCTGTTTCCCAATATCGGAAGATGAGGACGCAACGATAAAAAACTAAAGGAAGAAAAAGTCGTGTATTCTTCAGTTGCGATGGAGATTCCTCAGAGAAATACACACGCAAACCGCACGATATTGGGTTCAAATTTAGGATAAATTTGTAATTTTAACTGAGGAGGCATTCCCGTTTCGTAGTAGATGTAATGCTAATATTAAGGGGAGATACTCTATATAGTCGACTAAAGCCTTCTATGTCAGTACTTACTGCTTTGTCTCTGTCAATTCGGTATAGAACGCTCAACACTGCAAATTGTTTGGTATCAATTTCTTCATGAACCATATGCATCTCCAGATCATACCTGATACAAACAATGTATTTGTGAAAATGAGCACAAAATTACAGGACCCAATTTGTGGTTAGGACCATCAGCTCATCTATTTCAGGTGGACGGGTGGATGTTAGTGGATTCAGTTAGAATTCCTTTTTTATCTACTCCAGAGTAGCATCCACTAACATCAAAGAGGAATTGTGAAGACTCACCATGTCTTAAACAAATACAATAGTGGAAGAATACTATTTATTACAGTTTCACATTAACTGGCATTCTATTGGCAATTTGAGCCTTCCAAAATGGTTATTTAGTGCACAATTCTCAAAAGCGGATAAATTATACATTTTCTCTGATCCGTAGTAGAATAGAATCTCTCTACCAATATTTTTAGCTATTGTGAGCGAATAACAGTATCGGTGGGAAGTGGCTCCCTGCAACTGGAGGAGGGCGTGGGATGGGTTGCATTATGTTTGTTCTTCGGTAATTGACTGACTCCAGAAGAGGAAGCTTACAATTGGTTCGGACGGACGGAGGGGGCTTCTGATTGGTTTAGGGACTTCTTACTACTAAAGAAGGGGAATTGCGGGGGGGGGGACCAGACTGTTGATCGTTAGTTAATTAGTCTCCGAATGTGGATAACTCTCTGATAGACTCAATAACATAAAAAATCAATTCATCCTTCTCGAAACAATAATTAAAAAATATATATTTTTTGCAACTTTTTCCTTATTCTTGCAGTGGAAAAATATTGGAAAAATTCTTCCAAAGTATAAAAAAGAAATTCAGTATAAAGTTCTTGTCCAGACTTAGTAATTGCAATTATTGTCTGCTTGATGTGTAAATAGAGTATATCTTTCAATGTTTCAACAGAATCCAGATGATAAAAGTCTTAGAAGATCCCACGTACCTTATTCCGTCCAGCACGTGTTCGGAAGGCCAATGAAAGTGGAATTGGTTCATCTTGAACCTCGCGGAAAACCCACCTACTTTATCGACTAGAAACAGAGTGGGTAAGACGTCCCTCTCTTTTTCTCGAAGAGTCATGATCACTGGATCACAAAAAAAAAGTTTTAATATTTACATCACATACATCTCCTTTCCCTTCGTAGCAAAGTGCGAGTTTCATTTTACCAAAAAATAACACTGAGGACATTATTTCGTTTGTTGTATTTCATTTTGTTGTATTTCAATAAATTGTGAAGATACAGACTACTTTTACGTAGCACCTACTGAAGAACGTTTTAATAATTATTTTAAATATTTATTTTATGATAAGAAGATTCGCCAATTTCACTTCTTATCGCAGTAGTTCACAGTTGAAAAAAAAATGTGCTAAAGAGATTCAAAATACATGAAAAGTACTAATAATGAAAAAGAAGAGTTAATTAGTATCTGATATCCTGTGATAATCGCATGCCTATACGTGTGCCAAGTTTCAGGTCAATCAGTTGGAGGGAACTGATTTAAATTCAGTTGCAAGATTTGGCCCAAACGTACTAACAACCTAACTAACAGGTAAAGATAAATAAAAGATGGTGATAAAGAGGAATATGAGATACAACTGAATTGGTTCTTTATCTCCTTGTCCTACTGCCTCGTGCCATATTTTAATGATGTCACTGTTTGAATGACTCGTAATACACAAGAATCTCATATTGAAAAGAAAAAAAAACTACATACCCGACACTCCGTTGTTGATGAATTCTCCGTCGTATATTAAGTCATAATGCTTAAAGGACATGTATTGTTCTTCAGTGAGAGTCTGCACCGCCGCATCTGCCCGACGTAACTCTATAGGACTCTGAATGGGGCCGGCGCAATCCGGATAGAGTGTTCGCCACTTCGCCGGTCCTGCAATGCACAACTAGCAATGTAGTACCTTCAAGAAATATCTGAAATGCTATCATCCTGGCCCAGGTTTTTCTCCGTTTTTCCTTCGGGTAGAGGCGGATTTCTTATACAGGTTTTCTAGGCTTTGTCTAGGGGCGCGTTTTAATAATCTATAGTTCGATAATAACTTGTACATGTAAATTTACAATCATATTTGCGTTAAATTACAAACATATTGACATTATATATGTATTATAACTCGCAGCTGACTTTTTATCTTATCTAGGAACTTTTGCTGAAATTTTTGAATCCGCCTCTGCCTTAGGACCCTTGATCGGAATTGATGGAATACGTCCCTTGCTTGCTTCCGGAGAGTAAATTATTTTTTTGTTCTCCACGTGGTCATACGCAGTTTGTAACTGCTTTTTTGACAATAAATTTATATATAATTTATATATCTTACGTTTCATTCGTTGGCGTAACTTATACTGAATTAACTTTACCGAAAATAATGCGACACGGCTGCCCAACACCAACCAACTTCCGCGAATGTCCTAATAAATACTCAGGATGATCACAAAAGCTTCTATTTGCTGTAAAAAAATACAACAATACGACAAACCAAGACACGAGGTAAAATGTTTGTTCCACACTTCGCTGGAGGCAGGAAGAACAGAAGAGCTCCGAGAGAGCAATCCAATTGACGGCTGATGTCGGCGATAGATTTAACTTTAAAGAACTGCCAATAACGCGAGCCACACTAATCATTACCCTTATGGACGATCGAGAAGTAAAAGCGTTGGCTACACTGTCGGCATGCCCAGTACCGACACGAAGCCAGTTATACTGGCGAAGAATAATTTTAAAAAATGATTAATCTATTGTTAGGAGAGCATTTACAAGTTTTCTTTACTCAGAAAAATTGTAACGTAAGAAAAAAACGCATGAACGAGAACGCAACGTGTTTATTAGTTTATTGTAAATTAGAAGAAGTAAATTTATTTATAGTCCTCAACGATGGCAGAGGCAAGTTTTAACTGCTCTTTTGACGATAAATTATTTATTTCTTTTAAATTGATTGCCAGTCGAACTGATTTGATGGTTTAGGGTTTGAACATGGTGGAGCCAATGCTTTTACTTCGCCATTATCCATAAGCATAATGATAAGTATACGTTGCGTTATGTTGGTAGTTCTTTTGGAGATGTTTTTAACTTAAATCTACCGCCAACATCGGCCATTAATTCAATTCACTTGCTCTTGTGGCACTACTCTGTTCTTCCTGCGTGTAGCGTAATGAACCAATACTACCTTGTGTCTCAGTAAGTCGTGTTATTAACTTGTATTTTGTACTGGAAATAGACTACTATTGATATTTATTACTTAAATTTGGATATTACTTGATTTCGTAGAAGTTGGCAATTCGTGTTAGGCAGCCATATTGCATTATTTTCGGTAAAGTTGCACGACTTGGAGTGCAGGATGGATTATGGCCCTGAACTCTAACAATTGCCGCAGCCTCACCCACGTGTTGCGTCTGTCTTAGCAACAATTCGTCGAACAAACGAAACTGTCGCTTTTGAATGGAAATTCTGTGTTACGGTATAGGTATTGCAGCGTGATCTAGTCCAAGTTCAAAGCGAATGGTGTTCTTGAGATGATTGTCCTAATGGAGTTTATTTCTGTTTACACTGTAGGAAGAGATTTTAGGATGTTACACAGGAATGGATACTACTACCAAACTCCCAATCCACTATAGAAAAAATAACTTATTGTATTACAGTGCAATACCGTCGTGAATATGCGATGGGTAAAGAGGTCGGACGTTCCGTTCGTTCCTCACGTCGCCACTAGACAGCGCTGAAAGGCGAGGTGTACCTTTCTACTGTGGCCACTTTACACGCCCGCTCTAATACCTTCACCTCCTCTCTCCAGACTCCTTGGTCACAAACAGTGCGACACCGTTCAGTTCTCACGGAACAACTTTCGGCGCTGTTGTTATTATTGCGCTGAAGGTACAGGGACGCCATTGTTTACAGGCAATGCAACGACGCCACTATTCGACGACTAACTAAATTATTAACTTACAACTTCCGAGGCTTCCTCTGGGAGGGACGTTTGCATCGCCTGCACCCAGGTGAGAATTTAGGCGGGTGTTCGATGGTAGCACAACAGAGGCCCGGGTTCGAGTCCCACTTCGTCGCAATTTTCACCTGAGCGTAGACGATGCATCACTAAATTATGTTCTGCGACATCGTTTCAAAAGTGTCACCCAAATATAATTTATTTTGAGATACGTAGAATGCGTCTCGAAATTCAATCGACGAAAGTTTTTGCTAATTTTTCAAGATTTTTTTTTTCTGTTTAGTGACGGAAACTTCGCCAGTACGCGAGAACGGTATATTCACATGCAGTACTTCACTAGTTCCTAGGACATCGGGACGGATTTAATGTTCTACACAAATAATCCCTTCTGAGCTACATACTGAGTGAGGCTAAAATTCATTTAAAAATTTCCAACAATAAAAACTAAATCTAAATAAACATAAAATTAATTAATTTAATAATTCGTGAGGAAGACTTACCAAAGTTTGAATAATCCCAAACCGGAACCTCTGAAAATGAAAACAAAACTACGGTTTGAGAATCAATGAGTTGTATAGAATTGGAAGACTAATGTAACAGTTTTGTGAGTAATGTAACTAGACCCTGATTTTTTTCTTGTTGAAATTAATTGCTTCTCATACTTATCGACATTTGTCTTATACGACACTACAATTTACTGAATTTAAGAATTTTTATGAATACAGTAAAAACTCGATAATTCGAAATTGTTTAACTCGAAATGCCCTGATATTTCGAGTATTGCATTTTCTTCCTGTATTTATTTTCCCTCAGTTATTCAAAATTCCAAATGTTCGACATTTTTTACAAGCCCCTTGAGTTTCAAATGACAGACGTTTCACTTTAATTAAAATACGAACATTACAATTTGTAGCGAAGCTACATAAGAAATAACCCCCAAACAAGATGTGCAATGGGCAACTAGTGCTATTTATAAACAATAAACTATTTATTAAACATGTGTCAATAGTCAACAATCAGCAGCATTCCAGAACTAACCTTGACAGATGAATGCTACTACAATGAACTACATTAATAGAAACGTGACAAATGAATACATAGCAAACATTCCACCAATCATAGTGTTATAAAAACTGAGATAGAGACAGGTGAGTGTAGATGTGCAAGACGAAGAAGACTCACTTTGCCCTCTGTTGCCACGCGAACTCACATCGCTCTCGCCGTGTAGGCAAGTACGCACATGCGATAACAGGTGTCTAACCGTTTATAAATGTAACTATTACGAGGCTACTCAGAGATAACTAAACGTTTATAAATATTATTAATTTCAGTGAAATAACTAAAATCAAACTTTGTAACAATTTCATGTTTTGTGAATTAGTGAAATGTCAGTGTGGTGAACGATGCAACTCTTGAACGCTGCTTCCAGCGAACACAACTGTGAGTAAAGTCGACCACGAGTCGAGACAACTGAGGAAATTGTTTGAGACAGTCTCTTAACTTTGTTCTTGTGACAATATTTTAATATTCACTGACAATTAACTTCAAAGTCATATGCTAACATATCCAATCAAGATTGACAATTTTATATTGACATGTATCAAGTTAATAGTGGTATGTTTTAGCATTCTATAATTTATCTTCTTTTATTCTCCTCAATCTCTTGTTTTACAGGATATCAATGAGACTCTATTTGCATATCTTATTTTGATCATGTTTCAATTTATGTGTAGTCAACACAGATGATGATTTATGTTGTGTGTTTATTCCATTGCTGTATTTCGTACTGTACAAATGTTATTCTTAACTGACTTTACGTCACACTATTTAATTAGACAATAAACCATCGCTGTTTATTTCAAACTGAAATCCAGATTTATCGTTAATCAATTTAATTAACATTTTAAATTAGACGTTAGTGTTGGTTTATTTGTATAGAGTTTTATTCTGACCAAGCATAAATTATTCTAAAATTAGCCCTTTTGATACTTCAATCGCCAATGATTTCCTCAACGACATGCCATGCCGGTTAATAGAACAAATTTACTAAAGCAAATTTCAAAGCTTTACAAATATAAGTCATTATGCGATTTATTTCTTACTGTATGTCTATAATATTCTTGTGCTAAAAAAATCACTGACGTAAATTCCTGTGTATAGCTAGTTTTGTACATCTCAGCTTTCACTCATTTTACCATAATTTAATAATTCATCGTCAAAAATGCATTTAAATTCTAACATGAAAACTATGTTTTATGTCATTATTTTTATTCCCTGCTCCCTATACATCCTTTTCCACGATGCGTGTCATAGATTCCCATATGGATCCGTGATCAATAATTAATTAAAAAGAGGATGTAGTAAGCCTTACTACATTACCTAAAAGCAAAATTTAGGATTACATATTCAGTCAACACATTCAAAGAAGAAGTTTATCTTTTTTCGGTATAACGCAAAGGTGTATCGAAAATCCTTTGGAATAAAACACTTTCAAACATTTTTAAAGATTTCCAGTTTCCATTGTTTCGTACCCCATTGCACCGAACTGATTACTCCAAATAATTTTTGTAATTATTTTTTTATTTTCTTCAAACAGATCGCTGCACTCCTAGATTCAGACTATGACGCTGCATGTACAGCAAACTATGTACCGAAAATACATGTACAATAAATGCGAATTTCCAATAATAATTAAAATTACAGTAATATTTCAAATTTAAAATAAAACTACAAAATAATGAGAATACTATAAAATTGGAATTTATAAAAGAGAATCAACGTTATTTAAACAATGAACACAATCATGAAATTAAGGATACAAGGTTAAAACATAAAACTTATTTAAAATTTACACATTCTCCTACATTCTAAATATGATTTAAAATCTTTGGTATAATCTAACGAATATATGTTGTTTGTCGTATTTTACCATATAAATATATCTTTAACCTAAAGATCACTTAATGATCGCAGCTACAAATCGCGTTGTATGCCTGAGTATAATAAAGACTAATAGGAGAATGGCGCAGGAGACGCTTGGTTTATCTGGACTGTGAGTATTTATGTGTTTAAATACCATCTCGTGGCTGTCCAGTGTGATGAGCTTTCTGCAAAACGCGACAGTGGCGTCTCGAGCGGGAAAACGGCGAATAGCGCAGCTTCAGAAGTCGATACAGCATCGATTCGTATTTGAGGCAATCGCTCACTGTTCGAATGCGGTGTCCACAGTGGCGCGGCAAGCGGCCATCTCTAATAACACTTTTCCTAATTAGATTTTCTTCTTTTTTTGCTTTCTTATGACCTTCGAAAATAAAAAGACAGAAAATAATTTTATTTCTTCGCGTATTAAAAACATTGATTTTTGCAATTCTTCTTAACACCCTTAGAAACGAAAAATATGATATAATAACATTAAACTTTTTTGTTTGTTACATTCTTTATTTTTATGAAACATAAGTAATTGATCATAATCTTCGTGGCGTAACAGGATTGATAAATGGTAATTTACTCGGTTTCCAAAAATAGTAAATCCCAGCTACTATAATTTCATTGTTAGAACAGTTTCATTGTTATTAAAGGGACAAGAAAAACAGAAAAAAATATAATATTAAATTTGGCCAATAAAATTGTTATAAAATTATTTGTGACGTTTCGGAATAAAAATTGTCCTTAAAAGTGACTTTCAAGTCTTCCATTAAAAATTACGTTTTTATTGCGGAAATGTATAATTGAGTGAAGCTAATATTATAAAGGAAGTGATCAGAAGAAAAATACGCCATTGTACCCGAGTTGCTTGAAATCCAATTCCTTAGATGTTGCATCTGAAACAGAAAGGTACGAAATTTGTGTTAGAGGAAACACTTGGTTTCCTAAACCTCGATGGTAGAAAACTATCGGAAATAAAAATTATTCTCCCATTTGAATCATCTTGATTCTTTATAGAACGAACAAATATGTATATTATAATAAAAAAGTTATATATTTTATTACTTTTACTAATACATATGAGCATTTTCGTTTGTAAGTGGGAAACGAAGCGATAGGAGGTAGGGGATATTGTTCGGAGGTGGGCCGGTTAGTTGGGTTTACCAACAACTTGGCTCTCGTGGAGGGGTTAGTAAGAGTAATTAGTAATAGTTGCATTTAGTGATACTAGGAGCAGTAGGAGGTGGAAAGAGGAAAGAAGGGGGGGAGTTCGTCTTTCTGTAGACACAACTATGGATATGAACTGGGACATACAAGTGATTTTTTTCTCGTCCCACCGCGCATTGAACCCGGGATCAATTGGTGTTGAGCAAGAACGCTAACACCTGAGCCGCCTGAGGGGCAGAATACAATAGGGGTATTCACGTGTCCCATGAGGGACAATTTTCGAAAAGTAGAAACAATCCGGAAAAAATAGGGTCTGTTGGGAATTCTAAGTTCGGTAAAAACACAATTTAATGATTTTTACGACAAAATTAATCTTAGTTTTGAAATTTTTATTTTCGAATGTATTTCCCAAGGAAAGGAATCAAACAGATTGTATAATCTATATCCATTCCTTTTTCCAATGTCTTTCCGGTGGACATAATCTAAATACTCGTTCTTCTTCCAAATTAGTTCCTTTGATTCCCACACACAAAACTCAGAAATGTTTCTCGTTCTTTCTCTATCGAGGCGGTTGAACTGAGGAACCACCTTCTTGATAACAATATAAGGAATATTTCAACAAAATACTCGTTCTCCAATACATTGCGATCCTCTTTGCTCTCGGAGTTCCGTTAACACGA
>NNCF01128583.1:5883-23116 GCA_002313205.1 Laupala kohalensis
TGTGTGTGTGTGTGTGTGTGATTTTAGGAAGTATATATGATATCAGAAAATATTGTCACAGAAATAACGAAGATTTGTGTCACATTAACTGATCTGCGCTGTATCGAGTGACTCAGTAAGGGAGGGGACTGAATTCAGAGAAAGCAACCGAAAGAGACAGGAAATTGAAATTTTGACGGGATGCAGTTTTTGTATTGCAGAGGTTCACTAAGAAAGGATTTTTAATACTCCGAATGGTAGGAAAATAATGAAAAATTGACTCTGTTTGGATACATCCGAGTTAGGAGAAATAAATAAAAATAAACAGGGCTTTTACCGATTTGTTTGAATCATTTTATGTATCCCTTCTACAGTAATGGTATTAAGTATTTCTACAGTTTCATTACAATTTTATATGTTGCAGGGTCAAGATGGCTTATACTACTAGCGCTAAGGTTTACAAACAAAATTTACCACCAGCAACGACAGTGAAGGTAAGTTCATTTCGAGGAATACCGGGAACAGACGAAGTGTACTGGCTCCATTCTAGATGACGTCAGCATCCATAGCGATGACGTAGCATTCACATATGTCTGCTGCGTCCAACCACACATTTACCTTTGAACGAAGCTATTTGTTCAGTTACGGATTTCAGATTACAGCACACGTGTCCCAATAACACAGGCACAAAAAAAACAAGAAAATAATCGGTTTGTTGGAAAGACGAAATTTATGTGTCCCTATAAATTTTGACCACTTAATCCGAAATCGAAATTGCTCTATCACCTCCCCCTTTATCTTTTTTAAGTCTGAAAATTTGTGTTTATTTATTTAATGTCTTTTTGGCGAGGGTCAGAGACCGTGAGGCTACAGACCTACATGTAAGAGAGAAGCGACAGCCATGTCCACAGTTTTAGAGAACAAAATATCTCATAAAAGTCTGTTTTTATTGACGTAAATTCTCCGGTCGCCCTCTTGCGTGTTACACCAGTCTTCTAGTACGGTTGCAGGTTCTGCGAAGTTCTGCGATCTCGTCACTTCACCAGTATACCGGTGACTGTCTACTCCTCTGGCATTTTTTCGCCATTGAGGTTGTGCATGTACTGTCGAAGAGTGCCATCCCTTGCTCAAAGATGTATTCCGCATTACCCGATATCTCAATGTTCCTCTCCAACATAACAACAAAGGAATCACGATCAAATGATCGAACATTCCACGTACCGTTACGATGTGGAGCACGCCTTGCATTTGTCTTTGCGTGTTCACCTATTTCAAAGACAATGACCTGATGGCCACTATGCGTGTTGTGCTCACTTACCCGCCATGAGTGGAGTTTTCTGTCCAGGCACTCACTCATAAACGTAACATCTACAATGGAACTTTTCCCATTTCTACAAAAAGTAGCAGTAGTCCCCTGTTAGCTGATGCGATGTTCATGGGATCGAAGACGCCCAGGAATGTTTCGCGTCGGCAGTTGGTTATCCTGCTTCCCCAGTCGACAGCCCAAGCAAAAATACCCTGCAATTATTAAATGCTTACTATATCTCGCGTCAATTTCAAGCATGTCAATCAAGGCTTTAAACTTTGCAAACGTGGTGTTAGGGCTAGATGGGGCACACACGCTGTAGATGTAAATATCCCCAACCTTAACCCATACAAATCCAGCTTTCGAGGTTTTCATAAAGTCCTGGACAAAACGTTTCCCACACACCCATATGGCAGACCGGTGTGTCGAATCCAATATCCATGTCGGTGTCTCGAAGTTCTTATATTGCTCGCAGAGTATAGCAACGTCTATGTTTAGATCTCGAAATATCTGAGACAGTAGGTCCTGAGCGGCCTCACAATTATTGAGGTTAAGTTGAATTACCCTCATATTGGTCGTTGGGTAATCCTCTGTACCACTTCCCTGAACTTGGGGCAAGTAGAACTGCCTGTCGGGTGGCTACTTTTCTCTCTGTCTTTGCAGACGAGATATTTCGGCGTTTTGGCACGCGTCTTAGCAACGTGTCCTTCTTCGCTGCACCTTAAGCACAATTTGGACCTACCAGGCCCTGGCAGTTTCGAGATAAATGTCCGAAACCCCAGAATTTGTAACACTTGGTTAAAGAGACCTGATGCCGAATACGACAGACAACCCAACCGATGCGGATTTCAACCATTTCGACTGCTTTCCTGGCAAGATCCTTTGGAAAGCTTACCACTGCTGTCTGGGTTCCCCCGTAGGTCTTACGGATGGACTTGGCCGTCATTTTCCCAGTTTTGACGGCTTCAAATTGGTTTTCAAAGGTCTTACAGATATCTGCTTCTGTGGTCAACTCATACAAATCCTTGAGCTGACCATGTATGTTTTTTGTTGTTTTTTGGTAGGGGAAAATCTTTAAANCTTTTCTTGTAGGGGAAAATCTTTAAAAGATATTGGTGTAGGGGCTCCACAGTGTGTGGGATTTTTACCCACTGAAAACTACCTCCCATTTCTCTTCATGCCACCCTACGGAACCGCCGTCAAGTATTACTTCGCGAGGGGCAAATGGGCTAGATAATTAAACTATTCTATGCCACGTCGAATCCTTTCCTCACATCGGAGCTTCTTTAAAATATTGACCGCGTAGTTGGCCACTGCATACCAGTTGTCCTTAGAGAGAAGCATCAGATGTACTATGCCCTCTGGTCTTATTTCTTGCTGCAGAATTCTCCGTATTTCTTGCCTTTCGTTATCAAAACGAGAGCAGAAGAAAAACACATGCTCTGCGTCCTCACCGACAGGAGTGCAGGAAGGACATGATGCATTCTCGTCTATGTTAAAGCGCTCCTGTTATGATGGGAAGCAGCCGTGGCCTGTTAATAGATGTGTGACGTAGAAATCTACTTCCCCATGTTGTCTCTCGGTCCACATTCGTGTTTGGTATCATATGGTGGGTCCATGAATTTCCCAATGTTAAGCAGTTTTACTACCCTTTTCATGGAAAGGGTTGAAATAACATTTAAATGAAGTTCCCACTACACAGTAGGGGACAAATTAGAAAAAATAGAATTTAGAATTAAAGCTCCAAATTATACAATATAAATGTTCTCGTGGATCCGAGCAGATACTTATAACACGTTTTATTGATGAGTAGATAACGGCTGCTTGTGGCCGCAAGGTTGAAGGCTGCTAGTACATAGCTCCAGCAGGTGCATGACGGTCACGTTAGTGGACAGGCTACTGAAACTTAGATAGATATGAGTATTTGGACTCAATAATGTTGCAGTTTGTTGTACGCAGCAGTGACATGACACTGAAATGATTCTGTTCATAGAACAAGAATCATGTCCCAAAAAATCCTATTGCTTACAGCAATATTATGACACTGAAAATACACTCATCCCTACGAACGGGAGTCACAACGTTATTCGTCGAACCACCTCACTTCGAGGCAGAATGTATGTACATCGTCGCGTTGACTACGTCGCAGCATTACGACAGTACTGCAGTACTACAGATAAAGAGTGCTTGTAGGCAGCATCTTATATAGCAAGTTCTCAGACTTCCCATATACAAAAAGTGTTCAGAAAGTACATGTCATGGACTTTCTACATGGAGTTAGTTCATTTACCTTTGGTTTCACAATGTTTCACACGTATCGATATATGAGAACCAGTGGTTACACAGTGTTTGTACATATCGATATAATGAACCATTGGTTACATAGTGTTTATACATATCGATTAGGTTGATGTACTTGTCACTTGTATCGATTAATATCGATAGATTGACGCACACTTTGAATTAACACTATTAGAAAACATGATTTATACATAAACAATTTACAAAAATATAAACAATGATAAACAGTAATATTATTATTGCTTTGCAGAGGTTTGGTTTGCAACATATTCCCCCCGCTTTGGAGATGTTGTTGAAACATCAGAAATAGTTACTTGTTTGTTTTCTAAGAGAGGAGTTAATTTGACTACTGGCCTCTTCATAAAACCTTTATTGGTTTTTAAATTGACTACCCGAATTTTGCCATCGGGACCAGGGTAAAGCTCTGTAACTCGCCCTAGTGGCCACTGAAAGGTTGGAACGAATTCCTTATGGATCATTACAAGATCTCCGATTTTCACGTCGGAGGTCTGGTAATGCCACTTATTACGTAAATGGAGTGTGTTGAGGTACTCTTGCGTCCACCGCTTCCAAAATTCAGTGCGCATGAATTCTATTTGTTCATAGTGGTTCTTTAATGTTGAACCAAGAGGCGCTTTATTTAAATATGGAAGGGAAATGATAGCTGAACCTATCAGGAAGTGTCCTGGGGTGAGCGGAAGCAAGTNTTTTCTCCACGCTGAAATTCACGTCATATTTCTCAATTTTCCCATATAATATGTCCAGTTATTCTTACAAATCGTTACTGTTTGTTTCTCAACATACAATTTCATCGTCAAATAGTATTAAATTCATCTCCCGTCCTCTATACACATCAGTTGTCTCTTCACGATTTCATCCATCACCATTAAAAATAATAATGGTACCAGCACACTTCCTTACCTCAGCCCTGTAACATTCTTAAGCCGTTACTTTTCCCCAAACTTGAATCTGGACACAGCTGATAGTTTTATCATATATTGATTTGATAATTTCAGTTGTTTGTTTTCCACCTCCCTTTCTTTCCATGATTTACCATACCTTTTCTCTGGGGACACGGTCATATGCCTTTACTATATCAAAGATCGACAACACTAGGTCTTTACCATACTCCCAATACTTTTCCATCAACTGTTGATCTGCCATGTCGGAAGCCTTACTGTTCCTCTTCCAACTGGTCTTCCACTTTTTCTCTCAATCGTCCTTCTAGTATCCTCTCCATTTTTTTTGCTACTAGAGAAACAAGTGTTATTTCTCGATAATTATCACATGCTTTCCTGTCTCCCTTCTTAAACACTGGTACTATTATTCCCTTTCCCCATTTTTAAGACATACATTTCTGCTTCCATACCCACTTTACCAATCCATGTAGCCATTGTAGCACAATAGGTTCGGTTGCCTTTATCATCTCCCCACTAATTTCATCTAACCCACCTACCTTTCCTGTTTTCATCCTTCTGACTGCTACTTCCACTTCTACCATTGTAATATCTTTCTCTTTTTCTAGTTCCACCTGCCGTACTTCAATATTCTTTTCAACACTATTTTCCATATTTAGTAGATTGTCAAACTACTCTTTCCATCTTTTCCTCATCTCCTCTAGTTGCGTCATTAGCTCTCCACTCTCCCCTTTCACCAGTTTTGCGTAGGTCCTTTCATTCCTTTTACTTCTTGTAAGTCCATTCAACAGCCTTTTCCTTCCATTAACATCCTCTTCCAGCTCTCTTGTAAATTTCTCCCAACTCTTTTTCTTCTCTACTTCTGCTACAACCTCCTTACATTTCATTTTACTTTCTTGATAATTCCCTACTCTTTTATATAATATTTGTACTATTCTATTTTATAATATTATTTTTTTATTATTTACTAAAGCTTAAATTTTTATAATATGTCCCTCTTTTTATTCTAGCTTTTCTGGCGCCATTCTAAAGCGTTTTTAAATTCATACTCTGACACAAAGGTACAGTTCATACTTACCTTGAAAGTTTTCCTATGTTCTAAGCTAGTTAACCTATGCATATAGCTAGGTAAAAAATACTTTGTTAATAACAAGTTTATTTTACAAGTTGGTTACCTACAAATGTTAGTAACCTAACAATGTTTGTTGGTTTCAAGTAAATCACTTGTAATATTTGTAAGAATTCTCTTGTAATAAGTTAACAAGCATACCTTTGTAAGACGCTAATAACTTAATATGATTACAAACTTGTATTTTTGAGAAACGGGCCCCTGGTCAATTAATGTAACAAGAGCTTGTGGTGTAAATAACTTCATTAATATATTATTGTAGTGACTCAACTATGTCTTCGGAAAAATTGCTTTCTCAATGATTTGTGCTGAAATTGTAGTTTGTGTACTAAGTGAAGTAAAAATATACTCAGTGTGGAAATACATTCATGGCGTCTTCTAGTTAGGGATATATTTACGCGTGTATTGTTTTTTAATAGAACGATACTTATATGAGTAATCTATATTAATCACAAAATTTGAAGATTATGAAAACATAATTCAGAATCATTTGCAATGTACGTATATTACCTGCATAATTTAGCTGTTACCAAAGTCTTGTAATTGTTATGTGTTTTTGATATCTCAATCGAAAATGATTTGGGCAGACAAAAGTATTGGTCCTATCCATAAATACTCTCTGTTTCATGTATTAATATTTTGTTGCACAAGTTTCCAAACTCTATTCATATTAAATTAACCCTTACTTATATTTTACTCTTATTGGAAAAATTTGTAAGAATATTTTTCAGAATATAATGCAAGAATTTATTCAAAGTAAAAATAGTTATAACTTTAGTTAATTAATAATTGTTTAATATATCACAAGGAATATAAATGCCACTTAGATTTCATTAATTTTTTTGTTTCTAACCCCCCATTGGAGTGTCACAGTCTCTGTGATCCGTTTAAAAAACAATGACTTATTTTTCCAACCATGAACGATCTTAAGCAATTCCTTGTTACCATCTAAAAAAATTTTTCTTAAAAGTTTTCATAAAAGTTTTTAAAAGTTTTCATAAAAGTTTCATAAAAGTTTTAAAAAAATTTTCTTAAAAGTTTTCATAAGAAACAAGTATGATGTTGTACATATTTCTTCCGTGTACCCTACACGTGGAGAAGATATGTGACAACTTTCGGTCAAATGAAACTGGCGACGAGTCGGAAATCGAACCCAGAACTCCTACTTTGATCGCAGGGGCGTTAACCACTACACCACACGTTCGCCTTCCACAACCGAATACCATTTCCACCCAGACCTAAGTGTGATGTTAGTAATAAACCAAATGATGTAGTTGAGAGAGAGATTCAATCTATTAGTAAAAAAAGAAGAACAATTTATTCAAATGTTGTGGGAAATGTAGCAAAAACAAAACAAATATTACTCAAACACAATTAGAAAATTTAAAAATTATACACGAGGCTAAGCCCCGTCATGATGAGTGATCGTCACCAAGTCATCCCGAGTTCGATCCCCGGGCGGGGCAAGAAAAATTTGTAGTTTTTCAATTCTATGTCTGTTCGTATAGCTGTGGCGTTTGAAAAGTTCACCCTCTGCGGCTAACAACCGCAGTTGTAATACTCGGATACAGCTATCTAGATTATATCTAGACGTTGTTCCCCCAAAAATTTCACGAATTGTCTAGTAAATAAACTCGCACAGAACTGATCCTTACTGACACTCGTTATCGTGGTCCAAAGTTGACCGAAACGAGAATACATACATACAGGAAGCTAGCAGTCAACCCTGAACGGCACAAAAAACAAATAACATAACAGAAACCCTAACGCATCTTTGTGTCTTAAACACATGAAGTACTATTTAAAGATTAAAGTTAATTTTAATCAAACACATGAAAAATTAACGTTATTTGCTCTAAAATAGACTTTTATTACAATATATAATACCTACTTCTATGTGTTCCAGATTAAAAATTCTAATTAATTGTAGAAGTAATAGAGTAGTTTTTTCTTCATATTCGTTACAGTGTACATTCCATGTATTTGTGTTCAATTATACATTACAGATGCTAAGAATAAAGAAAAACAACAGGGACTGGCAAAACCAAGAATGTTACATTGCTTTGCCACGGTAACGCATTGTTAATTAATGTAGCTTCTGAATGAAAAAGGTTGCATGCAATGAATTATATATCTTATTTCTCAATGAACAATACTTCAGTTAAATAAAACAAAACAAAACTAGTAGTTTATCAACAAAAAAATAATAGTAGGGACAATAATACCAAATTTGGTACATATTTTATTTATACCTATAAAAGCTACACATGTAAAAACTTTTAAAATTTCCTAAAAACAGACATTAAAACTTTAGTATTAATGTAAATAATAATTTATTCCATAGGTCATGTGTTGAGCGTGCTCATGTGCAAGCATTTCAATAGGAACTGCCTAAAACTTCCTTGAATTAAGAAACAAATTAATAATCACAATAAAGAGCTGAAATAACTTCACCATTAATCCATATTTAATGTTCTATGATAAGTGGTAATGGTCCTAAATATTTTGGAAATAAATAGTAATTATAATGATAATGCACATAATAATTGATCTGACAGGTCATATGTATCGAACACTGATGAGCAGACGTTTAATTTGAAAAGCTACCCAAGTAAAATATATTCTATACCTTCAAATCTCTTTTTTATTCAGCGTCTTTTATGTTGGCTAGAGTACAGCGTTCCAAAGTATATTTTTTAATACAACATGCAGAGTCAGTTCCTGCAAAAAACTACCATTGACATGACGCTCGAATTTCTATTTCCGTATTGTCATCCCATAGTATTTAACTAACATTCTCATTTCATCCATAGACTATCACGGTTGTAAATACAAAAATTAAGTAATAAATAATTAAGATAACTTGAAACTGGTCATTCAGAATAATGCTTCCAAAACACCGTTTACGAGCAAGTTGTGAGATATCTTTCCTCAATTACAGCTTACTACACGTGTAGTCCTCGAAAATGACTCAGTCACCTTCATTTTTCATTGCGCTGTGTAATTCTCATAAAAAAATATGTAACTTCACCTTAGTGTGAGAAAGAAACCATACGCCTGGAGATCGCTGTAGTTCGATAGAAAATTTCGTATTCGCACATGTGCGTTATTCGGATTCAAGAGAAATTAACAAGTAATTACAGATGTAGAAGAACGATGCACAGATCGTTTGAAAGCGTCCTCCAACACAAGCACATACTGAGAGCATAAAATACTATGCCACCGCTCAATAGTTACATAATGAAGTTTCCTCAACACAAAATTGCATCAGATCCACGGAAACAATTACATTGCAAGTTTCCATCTTATAAATTCCTCGAATACTTCTCAGCTACGCGCGAACCGAAACAACTGCCATTTTGTCAGACGACACAGTAAAGTGACCAACTACAGCTGATTGAAGCCATTATGAAAAACTGCGCGTGCTTTTACCCTAAAATATGAGAAATTCTACCTAAAATCCTCTCCTGGTGCTTCTCTCTTCCATGTAGGTCTCGACATGAGGCCTGCTTTTCCACCTAGCCGTTGGACTTGAAAAGAGAATTGGGAAGGAGGGATGTGGGGATGCCTAGGAACTTATGGTACCGAACCGACATTTACCTGGAGTAGGTGAGGGAAACCCTAGCTGAAAACCTCACCTAGCTCGACCGAGTAGGGTTTGAACCCACACTCTACCGCTCAGCGGAATCGTGGAAGCGAAGACCACTAGACCATCGCTGTTGTGGAGTGATGGAGATAAAAATGCAGAGTGATAGAGCAGGTTTTAGATTCAGCAAGAGTATATAAAGCTACATGTGTCTCCTCTCTGGAACATACTATTTTTCTTATTTTTGTTCGCCGGTGTAATAAAAAAAATTAGTGTCAAACTTCAGTTTATAACTACACATGAAAGAAAAAACACACTTGTTGCATTTCGTTGCACCGTTAAATCGTTAAAATACAAAGAAAGGCACACTCGTTACAACGAAATATTTCAGCAGAACCCTGTATTGAATATTGCAACAGAGCTGTTGAGGGGATCAGCTTCATTGTTGTCCCGGAACCGTTGCAACGACTGCGGGATTGGACCAGTGGTAGCTTCCGTACCGCGTGGAAAACTGCCTTGGTGCACCCTCTCCCTAAAATATCGCATTCCTCAAAACCAAATGAGTATCCACCAATTAGTTTTCTCCCTACTCTGTCGAAAATATTAGAAAAAGTGGTTCGGAATCAAGTGGAGAGCTATCTTAATCACAAATATATTATTAATGAATGTCAATCCGGTTTCCGTTCAGGTAGAAATACAGGAACCGCCTTGTTGAATGTTATAGAAGATGCTCGAAATTCGATTGACGCGGGAGACGTAACTATTCTTGTCCTTCTCGATTTTAGCAAGGCATTTGATTTAGTTGATATGATATTTTGCTTGCAAAAATGAAGACTTCAGGTTTCGGATGGCCTTCAATAAAATGGTTTTCGGAATATTTAACAGGACGAAAACAAACTGTAATATTTGGAAATAACACCTCATCTTCTCTTCAAACGGTGCGTGGTGTTGCGCAAGGAAGTGTCCCCGGTCCCCTTACTTTTTTAATTTACGTTAATGACGTCAACAAATCTCTTAAGCATAGCAAATTTCAAATGTACGCCGACGATCTTTAAATTTATATTAGTGGCAAACCGTCTAACATAACTTCAATTGCGCAAAAACTTAACGAAGATCTCACCTCTCTCAGTATGTGGGCAAAATAAATCGGTCTCCTCTTAAATCTGTCTAAATCACAATGCTCATTGCTTCGTTCAAAGAAAACCCTCAGTAAACTTTCAAATTGCACTCTATCCAATATATCAGTCAATAAGACTTCTCTCGTTTGGTGCAGTCACGTGAAAAATCTTGTTATTTATATTGAAAGCTCGCTAAGTTGGGAACCCAAATAGACGAAACATGTAAAAAAGATTACTCCACCTTTAAAACGGTTACATGATCTTCAAGAGGAATAAAGGAAATGCTTGTTAAGTCTCTTGTCATGCCGCACTTTGATTACTGCGACTTCCTTTTCACTGACTCGATGGAAAAATTAAAACGTAAATTACAAAAAGCTCAGGAATCATGTATTCGTTTCACTTTTGATCTCAGGAAGTACGACCATGTGACAGAATTTTTCAAAAAATCCAGGACACTCACACTCGAGGAACGCTGCATTGTCCATTTCTTCTTTACTAATAAAAAATGGACATTTGAGAGTTTTATCAAAACGTTTTAAATTTTTGAAACTGAATCACGCACGTGACTCACATCTCCTCTCTATTCCTCGACATGGCACAACTCTTTATAGTAAATCCTTCACAGTACACACACTACGTTCTTGGAACAAACTTCTTGCTCAACTAAAATCTCTTTCAACTTTTTTTTTCAGGCGATGTCTTACAGAGTGGATGGAAAACAATACCCTTTAGTATTCCCACATTCTCTGTCTATTCATTCTCCTTCATTTGTATGCTTTCTTTCTTACTTTCTTTCTTTCCTTATACTCCTTTTATTATTTCTCTTCTTTACTTTTACATTATCTCTCTTTCATTCTTTCAGTACTCTAGCTTCATGTGATCTTATGTAATATATAATTTGTAAATACTGTGTAATATGTATCTAGTAAATTATAATCATATTATAATATGTAACTTGTAAATATTTTCATTATGTAATAATTTGTTTTGTTTTCCTTGTTGTAATCACTATATTTTTCTATTTGTATATTCATAATTATATTGTACTGTGACTGCTGCTTTTAACCCATATTCGGCACTAACCCGCCATCCTGATTGGGGTTTTGCTGCGTTTATTCAATCGCTTAAGGTTTTACCGTGATGGTCCCTAGTATTGCTTCCTAGTTTTAAATGTAAATAAGACCCTCCCAATTTTCATCTTGTATTTAAAATGTAAAAGTTTTAATTAAACGGAATTAATTAAGTTAGACGGAAGAGCAGACCTTAAGGTCTGGGTCTCGCCAAAATAAAGGCACTTTATTATTATTATTATTATTATTATTATTATTATTATTATATATTAGAACTGTCTAGCACGCTTCTAATCCTAACACTTGTGCCCTGGATAGAAAATGTTTTCCATACGCCCACGGTCACTTTTCATAAGTAACAGTAAAGATGTATCCATGATTCTCACAAAATCTGATGGCACAAAATTGTTCATATTTAGTCCCATCCATTTTCGTAACGCACTTGATCAACACCACTTCAGACGCTCTCAACAATCGAATAATCACTGCAGCAAGTTCAAACTTACACAAGTAACTTCAAACACATAGTGAAGTTCAAAATTTTCCCCAAACATCTTGCAAAAAAGAATGTATCGGCACTGTCGGTTCATGCACAGTGTTGCCAGTCATCGTACTTTATAGCTCATCTTGTATATACTTCTGTTAAGTTTCCCAAAGTATACGAGTTCTGTAATTGGTGCCATTTTGGTTGACCTGTAAAAATAAAGAAAGGTGTGGTCAGAACCAAGCAAATGGCAGACCTCGTATCGTAAAGCAAGACCACAGAAGATTACGCAGTAACGCTATCGAAAACGGTTTTGAACAAAATAAATCATTTGCTTGTGACAACACCCTTCTTTACTTCTTTTATTGTACATGAGTTCATTTGCTTTTGCTGAATTCAGTTTCACGTGGTCTTTTTTTATATATTTATTATTATTATATTATTATTATTATTTTCAGGGCTTAGTGCGCACGAAACTAAGTAGCGCGGAACAAGGGTATGAGTTTGAGTGGAAACTGAGCGGCCTGCTGGCACTTCGAGCGCTTCAAGATGGGTTAAAATTCCAGATTTTCTCAAACGTTGAGGCTGCTCGCCCATTTGATGATATCGTCTTTCGCGTGCTGGGATCTACTGACCAGCGCCCATCCCCTATCACGTATTATGTGCAGCTCAAACATTCAGTTCCGAATCCTAACGGAACAAATCAAGCTATCGGACAACAGGTATCATTTTCCAAAACTATACATAAGTAACTCTCCGAGTTCATTAAGAATATAAAATTTAAGGAATATTTCTTTATCTATAAATTTGGTTGGTAGTTTTACTGAGAAAGATTCTCTTAAACATTATTTGGCTATTTCAGTGTATTATTTCAATCCAAACACGTGCAGTTAAATAACATGATTTTTTTCAAACCAGAGCTAAAACATCATCAACGCACTTTATGAAATCCACACTTATTATTCTTCATGACACCATTATCACTACTTTCTAGGAACATGATGGTTTAAATTATAGATTCTGAACTATGTTTATAATCTAATAACTCTTTGTAATAGGTACTGGTCCTATTACTATCCTATATCTCATGCTATTAAATTTAATTGGAATGCCACCAAATGTTTTTGTTGTTGTTGTTTTTTCTTGATAAATCTAACATACCAACGTATCTGAAAGCAGTAAACTGATTTATTGGATGTCTTATGACGTATCTTTCTTCGTTAAGTGAGTCGTAGACAAAACAACCTTAAAGATGTAAATTTACTTACATTTTTACTTTACATTAAAAACTTAAAAATGTAGTTACAGAGTACTATTTCAGCATAAATTTTAAATTAGAAGACAGAATGAAATACGACTAATTAATAAAAAAAGAACTCATAATATACTGTTCATTTCGAAATCAAAATACGTCACCAAAACTAAAACAAGAGTGTCATATATATGTCCCCTTCGTGGCCACGGTGTCAGCATGATTGCTCGTTACCAAGTCATCCCGGGTTCGATTCCCTGGTGGGGCAAGATAAAATTTGTAACCTCTTTCATTTCCATGTCTCAGTTTAAATAGCTGTGGTGTATGAAAAGTCCACCCTCTGTGACTCACCACCGCAGCTGTAATACTCGATGCAGCAATCTGCTAATCTAGACGCTGTTCCTCCGATCTCAAATTCACGATGTTTCTAGAGAGTTAACTCTTAACTATAACTTAGCCTCACTTGCACTCGTCATTCCGTGGTCCTCGTCGGCCGTAACGAAATACATATATAATTGCAATTGCAATAATATTTAATCGTGATTTCTTGATGGAAATATCTGTTTTGGGTGTTCTGATACCTAAAAAAATTGGTTTTTGGAAAGGCGTTCAACCGTTCGTCTGTCTGTCCGTCTATGCGCACACGTTCTGACTTACATATAACCACAATGAACTAATTTAATCTCCGGAAGCAAGCAAGGGACCATCCCATGAATTCGAATCAATGACCCTACGGTAGAGGTGGATTTAACGTTTCAGCACACTTCTAAGATAAGAATAAAAATAGTTCAGTACGTGCAGTGGTGGCGATTAGGAGAGCGGCGCGTGTGTGTGGGGGGGGGGCAGTGCTCCCCACTTAAAAAAAAAACATAAAAATTTCATTTTAACAAAACTGAAAAAAATGTAATACTCCATCCCTGAGGTGCTAATCACCAATTGTCTTTCCTTTTATTTATTTCATTATTTAAATCGTACTTAGTGGAAATATGCAGAAAATGTCATGTACATGAAAATTGTCAAATTTTTTTGTCCCCCGAATTTGATTCCAAATCGCTGCTACAGGGGAGAGAGATAAACATAACCCACCAAGTTGCAATTATACTTCAGTACTGTTTTATTAGTATACAGTACTGAAGTATGATTACATCTTGGTGGGTTATGTTTGTTTATTTATATATATATTGAAGTTGGCTAGTCTGCTCCTGGCGTTGTGAATGAGCTCTCTCTGTTTTTTCAGTTTAATCTTTCCAATTATTTTATTTTTTCGAGTTTTTTGTGATTCAGTAGTTGTATTTAGAGTCTAACTTTCATTGTAGTGTAAAATTCTTTGTTCTGTGTGAGTGTTAAGTAAAAAAAACACTAAAAACATTTCCTAAGGTTTTCAAACCCAACGGACCATATATAATTTCATATTGTTATCAAGTGCTTCATTCAAAGGTGTGATAAAGTTTACGTAAGTACAAACGGAATCATAAATTTAACTTCTTGCTGCATTAAAATAAATTATTTTGCTGAATTTAGATTATCTGGTGCACATACTATTACATCATTATTAACTTAAAAATTACGTACTCTATTGTTGCACTGCTCAAGTTTCGTCGTCGTAAATAAAAAATTACAATATTTTACCATTTGTTTCGTGATCTTTTTTGTAGTTATTCATTACAATCTAACATAATATTGCCTTAGTTATTGTCGAAGTAATTTATCTGCAGTTGTCATCCTAAATTATTTCTGTCATTTTAGTTGTCGGTTTGTTTATTTCATTATTTAAACCCTGCCTCATTGTTGCCCCCAAGTTTTCGTCGTCATAATTTCATAGAATTATTACATCATTTTACAATTCGATTTTCTTGATTCTTTCGTATTCATTTGCATTTTAACACAATATACGGTAGTTATTGTCGAATTAATTAATCTCCAGTGGTCGCCCTAAATAATGATTTCAATAATTTTTGTCGTCGGTTTGTTTGTATATTTAATTTATTTATTATCTCATTTGTAACTTCCGTAGTAATAAATATATTATTATACTAGCATCCTTCATTCAGTGTTAGTTGTCAGTTTTCGTGTATTCTCATTTGCTTTTGTCGTGAAGTTGCTAACTTTCTCACAACAATGGACACTATCGCATTCCTCAACTCATTCAAAGCTGATCTTCAGAAGGCGTACAATAACTTGGTACATTATATTGATACACGAATCAGTGCGCTGGAAGAGATCAATAAGAAAACGATCGGCGGTTGGACTACAGTTAGGAATTCTCGCCGTCCTTCCAACTGCTATCACCCGGTTAAACCAACGACGCATGCACCACCCCAACTCTTCACTCAGAATAGGTTTAGTGTGTTAGATGACATGTCCCTGTTTCCTCCCTTACCTACTCGTTTCATCCCCTCCCGTCCAGTACCCAGACCTGTTCGCACACCACGCACTGGTAAGCACAGCCGCCCAAAACCACGTAAAGTAGTGCTATCCAGAGATGATACCAACACTTCCACGCAGAAATCAAACGTGCTCATACTAGCTGATTCGCACGGTCGTCAGATGTCCTCCGTATTGCGTGGATTTCTTCCTAGCCAGTTCTCAGTCTCCGGTTTCTTTAAGCCAAACGCTCGTTTGGCTGAAGTTATTCGAGAACTGGACACTTACACTAAAAAACTCACTGAGCGGGACACAGTAATCATCATAGGTGGGCAGAACGATATCAACTTGGGTGGACATTTTAACGCGTCTGAACATCTACAGAAACTAAAAATGGCCTCCCTGCACACAAACATAGTGCTCTCTAGCCTGCCTCCACGCTTCAACGTTCCACAAATAAACCACGAAATTAACCTGGCAAACATCTCCCTAAAACATCACCTGGCAGACACAAAAATCACATTTTTTGATTTGCAACCACACCTGACTGCCAAGGACTTTACCCAGCACGGTTTACACCTGACGCCGTCTGGGAAACAGCACTTCGGTTTTCTCCTAGCTTCACATCTGACCTCACATCATCCACCTCCTGCACGTACCTCATCTCCTCCACCTCCCTCTACTTCTACCTCATCTTCTCCACCTCCCTCTGCTCCTACCTCATCACCATTTCCTATTCCTATCTCCACACCCATTTCTTCTCCTGTCCCCGTTCTTTCATCTACTGCTTCCTCATCTCCCACGTCAACATCTATTCCTCCTGTCGCCCCCATACACCGTTACAACTTGCGCTCAGGAGTACGATGTGGTACTCGAAGGTGACAATCGCGTTCAGGTGCTGTGTGCGAGCTTCATCCGGAACTAGAAGCTGTACCAATTTCAAATTCCTCTCCACAATCTAACGTCGATTCCATTTCTCGTGAGTCACAAACTCTTTGCGAAAATAAAATAATTATATTTCATCATAATGTCCAATCCCTTTCAAACAAATTGACAGAAATTGAAATTCTGATACACGAAAATCGATTCGATTTGCTATGCCTCACACAGCATTGGCTTTCAACTAACAACATCAACGATACTGCTATTTCTAATTATTATTTAGCAAGTTCTTACTGTCGGCAAAATTTTAAAGGCAAAAATCCCCATGGAGGTATGTGTATCTACGTTTGTAATGATATTTTATCTTCTCCACTGACAGGTTACGAGAACTTCTGCGTAGATAGTGTGTTCGAAATTTCTGCAGTTAAACTGACCGACACCGGTATTGTTGTTTTGTGTATTTATAGACCTCCTTAATCAGATCTTGACATATTTTTTCGGACCTTCGAAATTGTTTTAAAACATATCTCACATAAATATACTAAATCTATCGTTATATGTGGTGATTTCAATATCGATTTCTTGAGTACATCCGACTCTGCACATTCATTAGTTAATCGATTCAAGAATCTTATCGACTCCTTCAACCTTATTACTACGATAAACGACCCCACTCGCCTCTCCGGCTCATCTCAAACATTGCTAGATCAAATTATAGTCAACAATGGAATCTCGTATCTCTCTGAAGGTTTTATCGCCGGATACAGTGATCACCTTGCTCAAGTATTGACTATTAATAATAAACTAAAACCGCTTAAAATCCTTTACAAATTTACAAGAGAGTT
>NNCF01128585.1:0-12726 GCA_002313205.1 Laupala kohalensis
AGAATTAATCTGATTGGTGCTCTAAAATTCATTGTCAAGAAACTTGCGATAATGCGTTTAATTTAATAAATAAGTTCACACTATTCAATATTTCGTATAGTTATCAGTATGGAAAAGAGATTAAAATGAATTAATAGAGATACAATACGTATATTGGACACCTCCTGTGGCGCCTCGTGAACCAGAGCAGACGCTTCTGATCGCGACCGTCTAATGTTTCAAGTGTTTGCCCTACGAGCGAGGCTACTCGGCAAATGGTGCGCCCTGTTGGTAGAAGTGAGAACTACACATGTTCACGCGGCGATAGGGCATGCTTGCCAAAGCGGCTACCTGCCGCATACTGATTAAATAATATAAATTTTAAGCATCAATCTCAATGTAGCACTGCGCAGACGCAAGAGACATGTGATTTCCGGAGATGACTGCTCATTCCAGGTGTCCTACAATAAGCGCTCTGCACTACCGTTTGAAACGATTATTTTGTTTTTTCGAAACAGTATGTGTATGTATGTATGTANCGGCTACTTGCCGCATACTGATTAAATGTTACAAATTTTAAGCGGCAATCTCAATGTAGCACTGCGCAGACGCAAGAGACATGTGAATTCCGGAGATGACTGCTCATTCCAGGTGTCCAACAATATGCCTTCTGCACTACCGTTTGAAACGATTATTTTGGTTTTTCGAAACAGTATGTGTGTGTATGTATGTATGTATGTATGTATGTATGTATGTTAAGAATTTTGTTCCCCCGATAAATCTTAAACAAATTGATGCATCGAAACTAAATTTTTTATTTGTCTTTTAAAATTGTTTAGAATAGAAACCTATATTTGGACAGCTCATTCCGATCTTATTTACATATCGCGCTACACTTCCGGTTTCTAAATATTCAAGATTTTGAAAGTATGCGTAGAACATTTCGATTGATCATTTAATACAGATTCCTTGGATGGCGGATCTTGGAATTTTTTAAATCTTCCAATATGGCTGCTTGCAAAATGATTTATGTTAAAGATGTTTCAGGCAGTGTGCTTTTGATTATGTTATTATGGTTTTTAGGAGTTTATCATAAAATGTGATGATAATTTTTTCTTATCCGATTGATCTTAGTAATATGTCATATTTTTTATTAATTATAATATATGGTTATTTCATATTTGAAGTGATTTGACCTTTTTCTTAAATTCTACGATATTGTTGGTAGTTAAGTGCTACGAGGTTAAGCTATCCATTGTAATTGAAAAGTTGAGTTTTGCACACTCTAGATTTTTTAATATTCAAACCATGACTTCAACGAATATATTCCGAATGAAAACCCATAATATTGCATTTTTCAACCCAAGTTACTCTACTTTGTAAAATTCATCGAAGTCAAAAGAAAAAAAATTGAGGGAAAAAATCCTGATATACACATACACACACACACACACATCAAATAAGAATTTTGGTATCTAATATCGTAGACATAGGAAAAGACTATTGTCAACAGATTAGCCACTATTAAAGTAAAATTCTTTGTATAAAGAAGGTTTGAAACAATGAGTGGTGTATACTAGGAAGCCGCGGTTTAATAATTGAGTAAACGTGTGCCTTTTATGTAAGGAAGATAGAATATCAACATAATCGTAGGATTCTGAAGAGGATATGTAGAAGCCAACCCATTGTGCGTGGTAGCAATATTACGTGCTTGACCTGCTTATTCACATGTTCCGAACATATGTGATTTCGAGACTGATGGGTTTTATGAGGACTTCTGGGTACGAAGATGGATAATCATTATGGTGGCGAAGGGAAACTAGAAATAAACTGGCACCTCTGTAGCAGAAACGTTACTGTGGTGATTGTATCGATTAGTGTCACTTTCCTTTCTTTATTCTTTGTCATCTTCGTAGGTGATACTCCGTCGCCGACGCCTACTCCACATATTACCGAGGCACCCGTGGAGCTGCATCGAGACGTTAGTTATGTACTTGAGGGATAGTGTCTCCGTGTTTCCAGAATTATTAGTCATTATGTGCCACCTAACAACAACTCCACCGTTTTGCAACCGAGTGGTCTTGTGGTTACAAATCACTTCCTGGTGATTGTTTGCTGTGTTTCGGCCACGTTGAAGCTGCAGCCACCATTCGAGATATTTGGGGTACGTGAGGTGAGGAATGCAAAAGTGCACGTGGCCTTTTTTAATCGGAACTACACATCCCGATTCTCAAGAAGATGAACATGAAACAACGAGAATTACTGTTTTGGAGATATAATCCGAGAACCATTCATAGACACATAGTTGTATCTCAATGTGAAGTCTGTGTTCTTTAAGAAGTGGGTCACTGTGCACTGTCACTCGCTTTGTCATGAAGTCAGACGATGATATGTTTGTCAACATTCGTTCGCTTGTTCTGTTGTTTCAGGGGATTGAATAAAAACGCGAACTTGCGAGTTTCATAAAGCCAATGGCGCTCTCTGAAGCGGCAAAGAAGATAATGGCATACCGTCCATTGTTGTTGCGTAAAATATTCAAAGACTTTATTCCGGAAAATAAACACTTCACCAAACATTATGTCCCGTGGTACATGTACTCGCCCAGAAAGCATCCAATCTATCTGTGTTATGTGATGTCGGCGAATGCAATTGCTCATTGTACAATGAATTTTCTCGTGTGAGTCTATCCTATCAGGAAGACGTCTTTATAACAGGGATATGTGCACGTAAGCAAGGAATAATCGCAAGGAACCGTACAGCTTTCACTAACGAGAGAAGTAAACTTGACCCATGTTACTTTAAAGAGAAAACGGTCGTCAATTCGCACCGTATGGATGCAAGGATTCTAAGGTAGATACGGACTGACATCCATTATTTAAATTTCATTTGATCTCTCTTAGTTTTAAAGAAACAAATGGTTCGTAGAAAGAAATGGAAATTAACTCAAGAAGACAGGATGTAACAAAAGATACTCCAGAACCATAGAGATGGAAATAATACGAAACCGTATTAATATAACTTTTAGGAACTTGTCACAATTTTTTTAAGGAAAAACGTATTAGTAATGCAAACTCAAGAAAATTCGGTACATTTTATAATTTGTTACCGTTTCTTTTCAGCATGTTAACTGTTTTTCTAGTGGATACATCGAAATTGGTGATCCTTATTCCATCACATGTATCTGTTTAAAGAATCATATATTTTTAAGTACTTGGTTAGCTTGTGTGTTTTTGGCTCAAGTAGAATAAGAAGTTTTAAGTATTGATTTAAAATTGTAATATAAATTATTGTTTTTTGAATCAATTGAGTGTTTTTTATTAATGATTCATATACATTCCATAAATTTTATTTGCGGATCAAACAGCCAAGGACAAGTAATTTGAAGGAATCAGTTTATGGGAGAACTATCGTGTTCACAAGAAACGTTTGGTGATGGTTCCTTAATTTATACTACTGACTGTTTTGGTGTAACACAATCAGTTATGAAAATTGCGGTTACACAAAATTCTGAAGTCGTGAATATGATGATATACATTTCTGACTGACATAGCACGGAATATACATATGCAATAAACTCTTTTTTGTATTAATTCTCTCAGTATTGTTAGATTTAAACATAACCGTTTTTGAGACAGGATTCACAGTGAACGTGTTGATTGAGCTACGCTAAAAAGTATGTATAATGTTACAAATAAAAACCTTAAACCACCGATTTCCCAAGGGGTCGACTGCGACCTGCGAGGGGTCCATGTCTGTGAGAACTAATTTGGCGCTCCATGAGATTTAAATGCGGGTCCACAATAGTGGATATCGTTTACGCAAGTCGTGACATTAATTTTCGCTTCACATAGTGTATATGTATGTCATACCAGTTATGTGTATGTCATATCAGTTACTTAACCCGAATATGGCGAATAAATCTTTTAATTGCTTTTCCATCTTCATGCATGGTAGAATAGGGTTTCACCGCGGTTGCCAATCTCCTAAAAAACAAATACGCTGGTCATCACTGAGCAGGGAGATTTGAGATTAAACCTAAATGAATTGATGAAGAATGATGAACATTTAATATTAAAGCATTAGGTTCATCCTTGCCGCTGAAAGCATTTACTTTTTGCTTGGTTTTATTTATGTAATAGATACTAAATTTTAATGTGGTTGGTATTAATTTCAATTCAAGTAATAAATGTATAAAAAGTTAAACGTGTTCTTTATGTTTCTCAACTCAGAGTTAGAAATTTAAATGTTTCAAAATGAGTAGCACTCTACCAGTTATAAAAACAATTTTAAAGTTGATGTATCTGCAGAAATTCAATATTAGATGAAAAGGGGGTGGTGTACCTAAATCTGAATAACCAGGCAAGTGTTCCTCGAAACAAAAATGTTTGGGGAACTCTGCCTAAGATGTAATTAAGTCGTAGCTTGAGGGCTCAATTCTCAGTTACTGTTCATTTACGAAAAATTAACTAAAGACAATATTTGCTGGAAATTTTGACAACGATTACATTAGTCTGCGTGGCTCTAATTCTCAGTGGGTAGAGCGCTGAGTTACTGACTGAATGGTCAGTGAGGAGAACATTCATTACACGCGAACATACAGAGTGACTCCATAACCTACGCCTAGATAGCTGTAAAATGAGCAACTGGTCCATCCTGGGGTCAAACCGGCCGAAGCGAGATTCTGACCACAAATCGACCATCAAGAGTCTGCTAAGCTCTACCTTCCGCGAACCTCTGGGACTACTCCTGGGCCTTTTGTTTGATAGTTTGATTTTTTTTACGTATATCATTTACCTTTATTTTGTCGTGTAATCACAGATTTGTTGCAAGATTAGACCCATTACACAATTTAAGGCATACGTGTAGGTCTTGGATCGAGGTCACTGTATGAGGAAATTTCACAAGTATTCAAAATCCGAACATCCACACAGAGGTTCAGCGCTCTACATATGTACTCGCAATATATATTATAACTGTATATTTTTTATGTGTTGATTTATAATATTCTCATAGTCAGAGCGCGTCATTCTCCCACCTGAATGTTTACGGTTAGAAAATTTTCGAAACTGCGGCTACCTGAAGAAACTTGCATGTCATTTATAAATAATAATTAAGTTCATTTGCACGAGTCTATAAGAAGAGTTTATGAGTTGTTGGCATTCAGTTTATTTGTTCATTGAAAAAAATATTATTTCGTCGGGTGTTAATTACGTTCTCATATATGTTGTTAATAGCACGAAAGTTTTTGTCTTTGCTCTATCGCTGACAGAGAAGTTGAATGCTTCAGTGAGGAGTTCTGCGTGAGCAGCTCCGCGTCCCTGGAGCACAGTTACTTTGAATCGCATCCAGACGGAATCTGGAGCCGCCGTGACTTCGTTTCTCTGCTTGTGCGAGAAGTGCTTGAGCTACTTACAGCGAAATGCAAGTGCGGGAAAGGCGATGGGACAGCAGGACATGTTTTCTGGAATTGTGATATTTACGGGACAGAAAGAGAAGTGTATTTGAAAGGAAGAGGAATCAGGAATATGGCATGGAAATTTTAGTTAATGCATAGCCTGGAAAAACATGAAAAATACTAATAAATCCGAATATTTAGAGGTATTTTGAACATGGAGGATCTATCTATTATTTTAAGTGAAATACTGCTGCATGACTAGTGGAGTCATCTCAGAGACTATTTACCATAGAGACGTGAAATTTGTAATGCATGTTCCTTGGGTGTACGCTGCATGAGCTAAATGAATTTCACAAGAATGAGCTAAAAGAAGTTATCATATACTTTCTCGTTGTGTTGGTTCGCGGAAGGAATATGTCAATCGGATTTGTTGTTTTAACAATATAACTTAACTTCTTATTTCGTATTTAAACCAAACATTATAGTACCTTTTGACGAATAAAATATACTCATAGCTTTGTAAAAGCTCATTCCTCTACGTTGAAAATTTAAATGTTGACTTTAATGAGGGGCAATATTTTTAGGGGGAACACCTTATTTCATACTGAATATAGTAAACAAGAATTAAATGTAATAAAACTTATGTTTCTATTTGTATTCTGTATCCTGCTTAGTCTACGTACACTATACGTATGTTACAATGAACAATTATGTTTGACTATGTAAAGGATAGTTTACTGATTTAAACTTTAAAATATTCAATTAACTTTATATGCTTAACTTTAATTACGTTTTTACGACCTTTTAGAGGCGAATAATATAAATATTTGAGGAAGAGCTCACAACGTTTGGACTTGGATTAAATGGGTCTTCAAGTGATAAACATAACGTCAGAACAATTGAACATGATTGCAATATGAGAATTAAATATAACTTTAATGAAACTTATTCTGACAAAATTTCAAGAAGGTTCAAGAATTAAACTTCAAAGTGAAATAATTTTAGTCAAAAAATACTAAACTGACCATTTGAATTAGTCAATTTTCCTTCTGATCACGTTTTTTAATTGCTGCAGATTTATTCATGGGATCCTACATATTATTGTTGCAAGTTGTACTGACCTTGTCCCTGCTCGACTACGTTATAGACTCAAAGTGACAACTAGATTGGTTAATTTCAACATGTTTAAATTTCCGTAATGGACTAAGTCTTTAACAATAAAAAAAACTAATTTTTTTATTAATATGAGATTGCTTCATAAGTTAAATTTCGCTCCTGTCGTGCTAACTATAACTTCTTAAGGATTGATACAGAAAAGTTTTATTTGTAAAATGTTATTTATTTACGGTAAATTATATGTATTATAAAATAATTGAAATTAAACAGCAAATAAAGGTTTCCTTGTAACACTGTATCTCTTCGCAACAACAAAAGTGAAGAAATGTGGCACTTTCCTTTAAAATATCATGGAGCTAATTTTTGTGCCTGTCTCCCGTAATCGTCTAAACAAATTATTGCAAGTGTTTTTTTCTCACATTGCGTCTTTGTTGGTAGCAACGCAACGACGTTGATGGGAGAAGTTATAATATGAAAGCTCTATTTCGTAAGGACAAAGAATTCTTCACATTATAAGNTGACATTGCGTCTTTGTTGGTAGAAGTTATAGAAGAAGAAACGACGTTGATGGGAGAAGTTATAATATGAAAGCTCTATTTCGTAAGGACAAAGAATTCTTCGCATTATAAGTTTGCCGATTTTTCTTTCAAAAGCAGAAGAGAGAGAAAAGAAATCAATATAAGTTATGGCTATAAAATGTCTCGTTTTACATTATATGGTATGCGAAGAAAGATTCAGTGATCTGCGTGCAATTTATGATGTGAAATTTTAGACCAAAAAGGCACATGTACAATTGAAACAACAGGAATTTTGGTTTCTTTATATTATATATTTGTCTACTTTACACATATAAAAATATATTTCTTCGTATAAGAGTGAAACAGAATCCGGACTGTATCGCCGTTAAAAGGTAAGGATTAAAAATTGCCATGTCATTCAATTATAATTTCTTGGATGAGTTGTAAATTATTGAAAAAATTTCAGCTATTTCATATCTTAAACGCATGTTTTAATTGTGACTCCCATAAAAATGAACTTTTTTAACATGTAAATTAAAATACCATTTATAGAACTAAACAACTGACGTTAGAAGTAATTGCCAAAAATACACAATGGCACTGGCACTGTGGAGTATATTTCTTTGCTTCATGTTGGTATCGAAGTCTTCAGAGCGTCGTCTTCTACCTTTATGGAACGCAACTGTAGCAAGCACATCTCGACCAGCAACACCTACAAATATAGTGATTATTTCTGAACTATTTTAGTTCTCTAGCGTGGATCCAGATGTGTGAATATAATCAACTTATTTTTAATTCACAACTTCTGAGTACCTACTCGGGGCAGGAAGAGTATGGTCAAGAGAATATTGCTTTAGATCAGGACTCTAATCCAGGACCACCTGCTTTGGCAAGAGGTGAACTACCGGTGTACCACCCGCCACGACTCTTGAAGCCCTTATGCTGGGAGCGCTTGTACACGGTTTCCACGTACTTACGTGTCTTTCGTTACATGCAATATTTAAGTCACAACTTTTAAATACCTAGTTGGGGAGGGTAAGTTTACGTGTTCTACAGCGACGAGGTCTTGGGTTCGAGTTTCAGTCCGTCGCATTTTCTACTTGGCCTTAGATGATGTGTATTTAACATATGTTCCAAGAATGTGTTTGAACGTTGTTCCTAACTTTGTAGAAATAATCTAAACAGTGGCATTTGTTTTATCGTTTACAAATTACAGTGGAGCAATTTATGTTTGCAAGTGAACGTCCTCAAAACGAAAGTAATTTTACTTACATTTACGAAAGTAATTTTACTTACTTTACGTTTTATGATATATTCTTGTTACTTTTTTAGCGTATACTTGTTTTTCTTCTATATAATAACAAATTATGAAAAATAAACAAAAATTTTATAAATATCTTTTGTCAAAAAACAGTTCCAAACATGGCCATGTGGGGGATAATAAAGAAAGTTACTCTTCGTTGACAAGCAAGTGACGATTTCATTAATTTCGATCAAGGGGTCATGGGAAGTGACGGATGTCATATTTACAAAAAGGAATTGTTTAATAAAAAACTTCTTTTATTTATTTATTATTCGAAATAAATTGTTAATATTATTGCAGCGAAAATTTAATGTAATAAAACAAAAGTATTAATGACATTCCCGAGCAAGGAAAATCCGCAACTACCCGGAGGAAAACTGGAGTAAAATTCTGGACCGGATGGGACTATAGGGATAATGTTCACAACCGAGCAAATGCTGTAAACATTTAGATATAAACTATTATTAAACAAAGACAGCAAAATCAACATGCATTTAAAAGGAATATAATTATTATGTAGGATACAATAACAAAATCGTGATGACTCTTAAAGAGATATTAACATCACTTGCGTCGTCCGAAGTCATGTAGAAAAACATTATCTATTAGAAAATTTAAACTCTCATTAACTTCATTTATTAAAATATGTAATTTCTTTTACATTGTAGAAACAATAGCTCATTAAAAAGCTTTTTACCGTGAATTTAAAGATATTTAATTTCTTTATATCTGTAAGATTTTTGGAAGGGAATTATGCAAAGTTATCCACGAATGATAAAGGACCTCCTTTGCGAAGGGTTGTTGACACGCCAGGATGATGTGTATTAGCTTTATTGCGAGTGTTGTGTCCGTGAACTTGACTATTTCTTTCAAAGTAGGATTGAGAATTTAATAGTTGTGTCTTAAGGAACACAATTTCTTCGTAATTGTATATGCAAGAGAGATGGAATAGGTTTATTTCTCTCAATACAGGTTTACATGAATTTTGTGTGTTAAATTTACATATAATCCGATGCAGTTCAATCCTCTTTGCTATATCAAATATTTCCATTTCTTAAATGTTTATTTCGTGTCTAGCTCTATAAAGAACGTAGGGTGTATTTATTTATAATCTTAACAGTTAACTTTATCAAAACTTCTTTTACAGTTTAGACTGTTTTTAGACAATTTGGGGCGGGTTTTTTAAAATTGCAGAATGTAATAATATTCAGCCTTCCATCTGTGGACTATGAATCGTAGTATACCTTGAGCAAGAATGCAAACTACGTATTATTTTACTATCGTTTGAAGAATTAGTGTTATACGTAAGATACTTTGCTACGCACATAAAAACTAATTAAAATAACTTTTACGTTAATGGCGTTCTTTTCAGTGGTTTCATAAACGACCTTAATCTCATCTTCTTAGAAAAACATCCTTAACGTGCCGTGTCGTAAGTTAAGTGCCTTTCCCTAACGTTGTGTTTTGTGTAGTATTTCAAGGGTTTTTGGAACCCTTCGAGCACGCAGTTTAAAAAAAATAGGTTTTTCGCAAACAATTTTTGAAGAATTGATTTTAAAAATTTGCGGAAATTTTTTTCTTTACGAGCTTTTGAACTACCCGACCCAGTTCTTCATAATCCAAAAACGGATGCCTACTTGGGTCCTTAACATGCACTTGATGACGTGCCTCATTCAACTCTAAGACCTACCTCCTTATCAGACAATCACTCATCTCATTTTCTCCGTTCACCTCACAAACCTGTCGATAAATGTGGAATGGCTTAGTGTTCTTCGCATTCAGAAAACGAATTACAGATCTACACTCGCACGCGATGGAATTCTCAGATAACTTCGCCATTCAAACCAAGCACTACAAATAGTAAACAACAAAACCCGATCTCAAATGTCGTCATCTCCTTCAGAGAAACAATTTCGCATGGAGCGAATTTCGTTTGCTATGTTGCCGCGGCTGGAAATACGATCGGAGCTTACTTAAGGATGTGCCTCGTAAATTTATATGTAGGTCGTTCCTCTTGTACAGTTCTCAATCGTATATTTCAATGTTTTTCTGTTTTTTGCCTTATTTTCTCTGTCAATTCTTTTTCTTTATACTTAATTGACTTCACCTGCGTGCGTAAGTGAAGTGTAAATTTTAGATCTTCATTACCACAAGTTAATCTCAACCACCGGTGAATTTCTTTTTTTCTGTATGAACTGACTTGTATGATATGTCACCCTATTGTTTCAGATACGTTTTGGAATGCCATTGGAAACCCGTTTTTCTTCCAACGGTCTTCAAGGAAATAAATTGGATCCGGATGGACGTGACGGAAATATCATGCTGATTCTCGCGGAGCACTTCAACAACAGCGAAAGACTCATATCAATGGAATATGCTCTCCAACCTGATGGAGAGGACTGCACTTTCCAACATATTCAATCCTCTTTTGTAACAGATCAGTTTGATATTTACGGTGAAGGTATATATCGTATCGACGCACAACGAAATGCGGTGGAATATTTATATCCCCATGCATTGCACGATTTGTGCTTTGCGGTGCCTGGAGCATCACCAATTTTTAGAAATCTCGGTAGTTCCTTCTCTACATATGTTTGGATTGCAAATGCTGTTAGTTTCTTGGTATTCGCTTTGGCTCACATGTATATATATCGTTATTCTATTGCCACGACACTTTTAAAAATCGTGGACTCCTTTATCAACGGGTCTTTTGACAAACGAGAAAGGTGTTTGCTGAAATGTTTGAGTTTTTTCAGTTTGATAATGATCAACGCATTTACAGGCACCTTCACTAGTTTCTTGACTACACCAGAGAAAGGTGCAGAAATGGATACACTCGAGCAAATAAACTCTCATGCAAAAGAAATTTACGGTGCACCTGAATATTCTGACATTTTTGTGCCACCCGATGATGCTAATGATACCATAAATCAATTGTGGTATAAATTACATAAAACTGACCGTAAAGACTGGCTCCACTATTTCGAAAAAAAGGAGGATTTGGTCATTTTGGATTCAAAGCTCTTTTTAATACCGATGTTGCGGTTCTGCCACAAAGGGAATTTAAATTATCGCATTGCAGAGGAGTGCTTTCTCACTCCTTCGTATATCTCTTTCCCTGTAAGAAAAGGTTGGGCACTGACTCCCAAAGTCGACAAAGTCGTGCAGAAGCTGGTNTTAAAAAATTGACTAAGGATTATTTAATATTTAAAAAGTTATGGCAGAATTACGCGAAGGTTCCAAATGCTACAATAAATGAATTTATGTTAAAAAAACTGTCTCTGGAACATTTACGGGAACCTTTCATAATACTCTGTACAGGGCTTCTTACAGCATTCACGGCGTTTTTATTTGAAATGTTGCTAAATTGTGCTCACTAACTTCATTAACTTTTCCTCCAAATAAACTACTTCCTATAAAATAGAACAACTTTTAATTAAGTAAAAAAATTAACTGCATCCTAAAGAAAAAGAAAACAAGAAACGATCTGCAATCTTATTGTGACCACGTGGGGGATTATAAACTTAGTTACACTCCAGAAACAAAAAGTGAACAATTTTAAATACTAATCTTTAAAAAAAATTACATAAAGTAAATGAAATACCTTATTTCTATGAAGATTGATAGTCTCTTTATTTTATTTGATAAAAAAAGTAAATTTTGTAATTTTTATAGAAACAATAACACTTGCGAAAGTTTATTACTGCAGATTTAAAGATAATAAATTTATTTATAAAGTTTATATTTTTAGAAGGGAAATATTCAAAAATATTTCTAAAATTTTAGGAATTTTTTTTAAGTGGTTGTCATGCAAAGACGATCAATCTTAGCCTTATTGGGAAAATTCAGTTTTTGAACTCGACTGTTCCTTCTAAAGTGGAATTGTAATTATTCTGTTTTAACTTACACGCCTACTTCATAAATAGATATGCAGGAGAGGAGAAGAATATTATATTATCTAATAAAGGTTTACATGAATATTGAGGGGTATAATTTACATGTAATCGTTTATTAAATTCTATTCAAAGTGGGACTTTGACTTATCGGTTCGGGTTTACTGTTGTAATCCGAATAAAAATCACTTTCTTGGGTTGGGTTCTTCTTTTGACCCTATCGTCCATTTCAATTTGTAAAGGGAGGCTATCTCTCTCCCCACCCGCAACATGGGCTTCTCTGGCCGTTGCGCTTTAAAACCCATAAGTTTTTTTACTAGCGTCATCTAACATCTTCCTTATAATTTTTAGGATTGTTTCCCTTTTGAACAGAACGACGCCATCTCTGGCGTATTAATTTCCTATCTTCTTCCCACTTTTAATCGAAAATACGTGCGTCGTACGCGTCCACTCTTCTTTTCTCTGAAATTCTATACTGACCGTCCAAACAATACGCCATAAAATCCAGCGTCCTCTTTCCAA
>NNCF01128585.1:13031-40234 GCA_002313205.1 Laupala kohalensis
CATATGCAATTTTCAATTGCCTTTATTTAACACACTTGAAATTTTATTTCTTGTTAAATATATTTTTCAACATGTATTTACCTGCAACGCTTAATGTTGTGTTTTTACCGTCACAAAATATTGTTTCAGTTTCATTTTTTTGTTTTCTTGGTGTGAAAATAAACGCTATTATAACATTTAAACAAATGTGTTTAGTTAAATAGACTTTAAAAAGGTTTATATATACGACAAGAAATTTTTCTTATCTTGAAAATTTGCCAGTTATTGCTCATTATATATGTATGATTTTTTTTTCATTTTCTGGAGTGGAATAAATTATAAATATTTTTTAATGAATGCAGTTTAACTTTGGAAACTAGCTCAACTCTCCCGTCTTTTGGAAATTTTTGGTCACTTCCTTTCGTTTTCACATATTACATAATGTTGAATAAATAAAACGCAAAAAAATGACATTCTCTAATCATAACTGAAAGAAAATTATTCATTTTTATATCCATATAAAAATCTCTGGAAGCTATCCGCCTTCGTTGGGAGAATGTGGTCTGCGCTCAATTGTACTCTGTCATGCAAAATGACTGTCTAAGACGAATTTCCAACTTCTACGAATTCAAGTATTATGCGAATAAACGTCAGAGAAGCGAGAAATTTCTGTAAATAAATACAATACGAGAAATTAAAACAGAAGGTAATATTGATTTTTCTGGGTCGATTGAGGAATAACACATTAGGGCTGCAAAAGCGAGTAAATTGATTTAGTGGCCGACACTAGCGATAGATTTAAGAAATTTGAAAGTACTGTCAACATAACGCAAGTACACTTATTATTACTAGTATGTACTATAACTAAGTAGAAGGAATGGCTACACAGTGTACAAACTGTGTAGCAATATCTAACAAATAAAAAAAATGTTATCAAGAAAGCTTTAGCCAATTTTTTTTGACCACGTGTAGGACAAAAAGAAAAGATAGTTTTAGTACTTTGCAATTAACTAATAAGCACTGAGCGTTACCCTTAATGTTTTGTGTCTTCGGTTACATTTTCTATGAGCAAAGTTACATAATTTTCACTTTTTTAACAACCTCCCCCCAGTGTAATCCTCTCTAACCAGTCTGTTAGGAATGAGGATCCTGAAAGGTTACTCGTTTCGCCGGTTAATATGAGGTTCCCGTGAAAAATAGATTTTCATTCCAAAAGAGCCAACGTTTGCATCAGGTTAACATGAATCAAGAAGCAAAGGAGACGTAATTGTAACTCATGTGATTGTATTGTATGTCTCTCATGTCTACGCATATATACGTCAATAAGAGTAGATTAACTCATGCGATTGCCTTCTATAGACTCTGGTTTTATGTAAATACTTTTGAAAATGTCTTTTGTATATTATGTCTTTTGTAAATATATTTGCCATGTACAGTCTTTGTGTCCTGACCGTTGGTTTTCCGTGGTTCCCAACGGTGCTCAAAGAATTTGTCAGTTTAATCTATTTCAGATATTAAAAAATATTGTGTAGTATGTCAAAAGTTTATAATAATCTACAATTAATAATTTGTCTATGCAGGACTAAGTTTAATATTACAGCAGCAGAAAATAAAAATATTAGTTTTTTTGTGAACAATGTAAACGCAACTGATTAATTCATTGAGAGTGAATACCAGGGCATGTAACACACAGCCCACGGCCTTAAAGTGTTTAAGAAAACAAAGAGATTAAAGCCTCGGTAAATGTTATTTAAAATGAAAATATTGTAAATAAACTGCTCTACTGAATTGGATTTAAAACTTTTATTGTATTAACATTCATACATTAACGCACACACACAAAAAAAAAAAGATTATAATCATATATAAAATTTTAAACATATAGTATGTACGTATATACATTCTGAATGTATTGTATGTATCATAGTTTGAAAGAAATCAGTTGCTGTTTTCTATTTTTACATTTTACGATGTCTGTTGTACGATTTGGTCACTCCATTTTCTAGGAACTTGAAGTTTATTGTTCCAGGAGAATTTGGTTAAACAATCATTGTTTGAGTCACTACCTGCCAGTTATTATACGAAGGAGAGACTTTTGCAGAACAACTGCATGGTTCCTTGTTTCGTGTTTGTTTAAAATTAATACACTGGTGGACAGAAATTTTGACCATGTAAATTCAAAATATGTCGGAGCATTATAATGCAATGAGAATGTTCAAAAATTAAAAACAAAATTTTCAAAAAGTGATTTGTAGTCAAATATATGATATTATTGTTTAATCAGAAACAATTAGAACGATCTATTATTAACTTATTAAAATTTTAAGGAATTGCAAAACAAATTGATAACAATAAAATAAATTGTTCCCGTCAATTAGATCTGGTTTGACTGAGCACATCGTGTTCCTGAGACAAAAAAAAATACAAGGAACTACATGAGTCATCTTGATGGATGAGGATTGCAAAGTTTCATTAAGTCTGATTCAATATATGTTTGAACGTCATTTTCAAGCGTTATGTTGTAATATTACGGCACTGTCGGGCACTTCTATTTGTGTAAATAATGAAAAAAATAAAGCAAAATTCTGCATTTTTTAAATTTAACTCGACAATGCCTATGTTCTTAAAATTGCTTCAGAAAATACATTTTTCAAGCATTATTTAATGTTTAATTGCTAAGTGTACGATTAACAGATAACTTTGGTCCCAGAAGTATTTTAAATTTCAAGATATTTTATTTCGAAAACATTATCTTGAAAAATTTAAATGTGATGCTTTACAGAAGGAACAAAGCTCTTCACAGTTACGTGCTTCAATATATTTTACTGAGAATTTAATACTTCTTTAGCATCAGGAAAACAAAAATTTAAAAGATTATTTGGATGCCAATTTTTGCGGTTTGACTATTATATATTTTAAGATTAACCACAAAAAAGATTGAATTTTATTCGTAAATTAAGCATGTAAATAAAGTTCTATCTTAAAAAAAGATAATCAAAAAAACGTTATTAATAACAAAGCAAATGCATTGATTATATGTTAAGTGCTTTCTATGGATTGTTCAATTGCTATGAACGTTAAAAGTCAACATTAGCGAGTACATAGTAGTAAGACTAACGAAGGCACACTAGGTTCATTTTACAATTGTCATTAAGCTGCCGGGATCTTTTGTCATTTGGTGGATGTGGTGTGTTTACATCTCTAGGTAAAATTTATAATTAAAGAATCACTAATTTTAAATTAATATTTTGTGCATAATACTTTGTAAAATAATGTAAAAAATTATGTACGCCTGATATTCTTTGATATACTTCCTTCACAGCTTATTAACTATTCCTTATATTCTCAGATTTATAGCTAATTGTTCATCAGTTAGGACAAAATATATTAATTTTTTTTATACTATTTACTAAACACATGTTCATGACAACTGGCACAATTGTTATTATGTGTGGCACATATACTTTAAATGTATTTTTTGTACATAATACGTTTTTAAATAATAATGTAAAAAATTATATACTGCTGATATTCTTTGAAATACTTCCTTCAGACCTTATTAACTATTCCTAATATTTTCAGATTTTTAGCTAATTGCTCATCAGTCGGGACAAAATATACTAAATTTTTTGTACTGTTTATTAAACACATATTCGTAACAACTGGCACAATTGTCATTGTGTGTAGCAGATATGCTTTGTTAGAATTTCTAACATGTCTCGGGGATTTCTCTGCATATTTCCATCGCTTTAGAATAGTGAAAATGAAAAGTAGCTAAAGACTGCGAGAGGAAACACCCACACACGTGTTATGGGATTGTCTCCATTTCGCACAAAAGAGAGCTAATTATCTCCGGGAAATGGGACCAACGAAGGAAATCGTGACCACAACAGAGAAGAACAGCATCATAAATACGGAGAGCAAATGTTGTGAGTCAGAAGAGTTTGTAAGCAAAATTTGTGAATGTGGTAGAACTAGCTTTGGTAGAATTAAATGATGAAAATATAAGTATTCGATTTAACTATACAAAGAGATATGTACTGATTGTATTTGAACTTGGAAAATTTACCTCGTCTTCTATTTCAGTTAGATTATTGCAATTAAAATTGATGGTTTAATACATAATTTGATGAAGAAAACACATTTATTAAAAAATGACCAACTTTTAAATTACGAAAAGGATGAAAGCTTACTGTGATTTGTAGTAAAATTTCATTAGTATATTTTACATCAATTTTATCATTTAACCCCCTAACGCACGAGAAAAATATTTATATTTTAGGTTTAATGAAATTTATATTAAATATATTTTTAAAAATTGTAATGTATCCTTTTTTGACTTTTACAATTTTGTATTAAGAGGAGAGCAACGCTCTCATCTACTCAAGAAACTAATTTTTTTAAGTAAACTTTTAATAGAAACATTCTTATTTTTATAAAGAATTACTATTATTTCTTAAGTTACCGGAACCAGTGACTATCCAGGAGTTACAGGGAAATGTGTCATTTATCGCATTTCATAGTCATCGTCAGCGATTTCATAGTCATTCCACAGAACAGACAAACGTCATGATTTACAGGTGAGCGCAAAGCGGATGTATCTCGGACAGAAGGGAAAGAACTGTGTTTTGTCACAGAGGAAAGCGTGTTTAAACTTACAATTATTGATCATATAATAAGGGCTAATGACCACCTTTTTTCTCCGCTCCGCTCCGCTTGTGCAAAGAAACACTTAGTGCAGCTAGCGTCAGCGGACAGGAATTGGGGAACATGAGTAAGTGTGGGAGAACGAAGGTCACTTCAGGACGATATTAGACACGTTCGTGCAGGTCTAGTATAGTGCATCCATGCAACTGCCCGCTAACTAAACTACGCTTTAACTGAAAAGCACATAACACTATGACACGAAAGTAATACTTATTGTTTACTCTGCAATAAACACAACAGTGACTATTTTTGTATTTTTAAAATAATAGAAATAGACCTACTTTACTCAGATGCGAATATAGCGGTTTAGAGAATATACTTACATAAGTCATAAATAAAATGTAGCACATATATACGAACGATTACGTCATATATTGTTCATACTAAACATTGTTACAACATTCATGTTTATTTTATAATTTAAACTTTAAATAACGACATCTAGAGAAGAATCTTTCATTTATGTTCAAAAACTTTTAATATCGTATAATTCTGACAATTAAAATCAAACTGTACATACAAAATTTCCCAATTTTTTAAATCATCCATGTTTCAAATACATAGACAGTCAAAGACACAACACAATGCAAATTCAGAAAATGACACAAAATTTACAATGAATTTACAAAAATAATACAAAATAAAACTCAAATTGAGGAAAAAATATTACAAATAATTGAAATGTAGAACTTTAAAATAAAGATGTGAAAATGCGCATTTCTCTCTATTTATCTAACACCACGCTAAAACCTTTTGCAATTACATAACGAAAATCTCGAAATACTAAAATACAAACAGAAGAAAACGCGAAGAAGTCAAAAATTGTAAAACTCGAGAATAAGAAAGCTTCATAAAAACGAACAGCACTAAAAAGGACGCAAAATGTTTTTAATAAAGAAGTGAGGAAGCACTAGAACATGTACTCAGTGATATTATAACTCAATGTTGCTATATTTAATATGAACAATAAAATAAATTATAATCAGTATGTAGAAATTGAAGGATATGATATTTAAGGGAAGCATCGTAAAAGAAATAACGGGCTGTCATCCTTGCTTCTCTCAATATACCCATCTATTAACATTTGTGACCTTCAGCAGGCGACAACTTCGCACCGGAAGCAGTAGAATTCTCTGCGCCGAACTCGCTAGTGAACAAAGGGCGACAGAAAAATAGCTCTGCTGCGCTCCGTAAAGGAAAGAGTTTCTTTAGATTAAGATATAAATTTAATGTTAAAAAATACATTTAAAAACTGCGTATGATCACGTGGGGGACAGTGAACTTTTTTTTTTTGAAAGAAAACTAGGGAACATCCCATCAATCCCGATGAAGTGTCCTAAGGCAGAAGCTGATTTGACATTTCAGTAAACTTCTGAGATAACAAAAAAACAGTTACGTTGTATAATAGCTACAGAATACCAACAAATAAGTTCCCTTTTCAAGATAAGCACTGTAAAATCCTGCATCGACTAATTTGGTCAGTGATACTTTTAGACAGACAATTGATAAACTTTTATTCTTAATTGGGTAACTTTTGGGAAGAAGTAAAACATTAACTGGTAGTTATCGGGTAAAGTTTGTATTTAAATTTTTAACTAATAATAAGTTAATTAGTAAAACAATTGACGTTATTATAAACTTCCGTCAGAAATCTTTTATTAACTGAAGGTAGTTCTATTCGCTGGTAGAGTTATATAACTAAAATATCTGAAATCGCGATCAAAGAACCTATTGTGTATTTAGTACTTATTGAGATTTCTGATTCAAAAAGATACTGGTCATATAAATGTGATAATTACTATAATTATTTATAATGAAGTACATCACGCTTTTTTAACAAGACAATGATTTTTAAAGAAAGAAGAATTTCTAAATTACAAAAACGATATATGTTGACGTTAATTTGTAATAAAATTTACTACGGAAAAGTTACGCCACTTTAACCTATATGTCACCGGATATTTGAGAATAATATTATTTTTTTCCGAAGTGATATTCTTTAATCAACAAACCGATGCGTCCTCCGTCCCATACTTTTACTTGCTCATTTGTATTTCAAACGAGTCAAGCGAGTTCCATAATAGATTTTTTATATATTATACTATAACTAATAGACATAAATTAAATAATGTTTTTCGTCATTATAATTCATATTGTTGTTGTTTAGATATATTAGTATAAAATTAAAAGAAACAATTACTCATCTCAGCGATTCGTGTAACTTGGAGTGCAGGTCTCTTCTTCAGCCGTTAGTTTGTTCTGACACCGTTCCTTCTGTGATTGTGGTAGTGCGCCTGGTCCGAAATTTGTCTTATCTCGCGTTTTTGGAACGGACGATCTATTCATGCTCAAGGCTATCCTGTGTTCCCTTTCCTGACTGTGAAATATTGGTACATGGTCAGTATGCTTTTACCTCAATGAGTAACTGGTGTCAGTACGACTCTATTTGTCAGTGTGGGAGGTTTCCACATTGCGTCGTGAGGAAGTGGCAATCAACAGTGTATAAAGGCACTGCAATGAACGTCGGCCGACACAACGTTGCGGGAACATGATTTATTCCGGTGCATCATATATCGTTGCGTATTTGTATATTTAAACAGAGCTAAGTGTAGTGGAGCTATTTGTCTGTATTTGCTCTACTGTGGGAAATACGCCATCACACGTATCCGTCCTCTTGTCGGCTTTTAGTAGCACGTCTTAAATGAATTTCTTGAAGAAGTAATCTTGAAATTACCGGAATTATGTAGAAAAACAGGTATTGTAAAACAAAAGTTTTCCTTTCGTTAGGTTAAGTTCTTCAATTGCACGAACCTATTCCTTATTATCCAAATATAGATGCGCACTTGATTCCTTAACAAGCAGTTGATTACTTCCTTCATAGAATTTGTATCCAATCTCCCAACCACTGAATCACTTTTCGCATTTTCACCGTAAACATTACAAATATCTTAAAATGTATTTCGACTGGCTTAGCGTTCGTTATTACTATTATTATTATTATTATTATTATTATTATTATTATTATTATTATTCCTTTTATTTTTTATTATTTATTTCCTTTTAACTTGTAATCAAATATTTCACAACAATGTTTGTATTAAAGTTACATCGTAAAAGCACAATAGATAGTAAAAAAAGAAAAGTATAAAAGTTATAAATTACTTTCAATCCAAACAACATACATTCTACAATTAAAAAAAGACATGCAGAAATTTTTTAAATCATTTTGAAATATTCATCATTGAAAATATTTTAATCTTTTTTTACATGTCGGTAACTTTCTAATTATGCTAAATTTAGCTTAGTTTCAAGATTCTGCTTTCTCAAAGTTATACTTCAAAAAAGATCAATTCCAATTAAGTCCTTAACCTTCCAATATGTTTCTCTAATCTTGCTTGGTATCTATGTTGCTTCTTTTTGTGTCATGCTGTCTTACCTAAACACATCCCAACCAATGGTGATAATCGAAGATAAAAATTACAAGTCCAAATGTTGTAACTGTATAAAACACCACAACGTAATGTAGATATTTCTTTATTTTATGGAAACGAAAACACAATAAAAACACCTTTCATTAAGGCTAATGACAAGTACAATGGGACTTCTTAATGCCAGCAACAAATAAATAATCACAAAGACCAAATTATGCTTTAACTGCAATGTACATGAATTACTATTGATGATTAGTCTGTGATTCGTATGATTGACCTATACATTTCGATTCTTTCTCTTTAGGGCGAATTTTCCCTCAATATTAAGTTACCACCTGTTTACCATGGTAAGGATTTTCCCCATGTGGAGTGAGAAGGGTAAAATAAATCAAGCTTATATTTAAAAAAATTTCTACTAAACGATGGCAAAATAGTATCAAATCCACAAGACATCGTTATTTTGCCTACTTCTGAGAAGTAAGAATTAAAAATATTGCGAACTCGATATTTTCAAATAAATGTCTTCCAATTTCATCCATCCACGTACCCAATTCTATGTTCCCTTCCGATACTTACGCCAATGAAGTCATGAGAATCATCAGCTCATTAAAAAACAAACTTTTAACAGGCATAGATGATACACCCGAGTTTATTGTTAAATTTTCGTCCCACGCTACATTAAATCCACTTATAAATATTTTTAATAGTTCTTTATCGGAAGGGGTGTTTCCTAAAATATTTAAGAGAGTGAAACCTTTACACAAGAAAGGAAACAAATTTAATATTGAAAATTACCGACCAATATCTCTACTACCCACTTTCTCAAAAAACCTAGAAAAATTGTTCTATAAGCGTCTTCTAGATTTTTTATCGAAGAAAAACATTATCTCTGACGATCAACACAGGTTTAGGAAATCCTTTTCCACTATAAGCGCCATATTTTCCTTCTTAAACGATGTTACCACATCTCTAGACCGTGGAGAAAATCGTCAGGGTGTTTTTCTTGACTTATCCAAAGCATTCGATGTCATCGATCACGGAATTCTCCTTTCCAAATTGCATTCTTTTATACACATTCGTGGACTTCCACCTCAATGGCTAGTTTCTTATTTAAAAGATAGATACCAACAGGTCGAGATATCCTATACTAAAAATAAAATACTGCAGCTTTGTCTTTCAGAAACAAAGCCACTTCCTTGAGGAGTACCCCAAGTTCAAATCGTCTCATTGTGAACACTGAAAAATCAATGTCTATGTCTTTTCACAATAGTATCACAAAATCTGTACCCCAGTTTTCTCTTTCGTTTAAAGAAAGAGAAAACTGGGGTACAGATTTTGTGATACTATTGTGAAAAGACATAGACATTAATTTTTGAATGGAATTGTCACGCTGACAAACTTAATTCCAAATTAAGCAAATTGTGTTACGCACTCCCAATATTAGTTAACGTAGTTAGTCCACGTATTTCCCGTTGCGTATTTTTTGCAAACGTTTACTCGTATTTACGTTACGACATTATCTTCTGGGGCAATTCCGATCAGAGTATTCAAACTTTCATAATTCAGCGGAGAATAGTTCGGATAGTTTGTAAATCTCACCCCCGAACTCTTGTAAACTTTTATTCAAGGAATTAAATTTCTTAACACTTCCCTGCGTTTATATTTATGAAACGGTTGTGTTTGTTAAGACCGAATTACTGGAATGCCAACCTTTCTTTATACGAAACAGTCTCGTTCACAGAACAATACTCGCAATAGTAATAATATTCATCGCCCTAGAGTGTCAACCACTCTTTGCCAAAAAGGACCTTATCATTCGAGAATCGTTCTATATAATTCCCTGCCCAAGAATATAAAAGATATTATGAAAATGATTGCGCGGTTAAGAACTATCTCCTGCACCAGTGCTTCTACACTGTAAAAGAATTTATTGATTTTATTAAAAGTTAATTTCGTCTTGTTCTTTATCACGCCATTGCAGTAGTACTTTTACAATTGCCCCATCCTGGCCAAGGTTGTTCTCCGCTTTTACTTCGGGTAGAGGCGAATTTATTATACAGATTTTCTAAGCTTTGTCTTAGGGGATGTTCATTGTAACAATAAATCGTGAATTTTAATGTTTTTTTAACTCTTATGATTTTTAAACACTAAACTCAACATTTTCTACTCTTATGATTTTTAAACACTAGACTCAGAATAACCTATAGTTCGATAATAATTTGTACATGTAATTTTTTGCGTAAAATTACAAACATATTGACATTCTATTAGTTTTATAACTCGCAGCAAACTTTTTATCTTATCTAGGAATTTTTGCTGAAATTTTTGAATCCGCCTCTGCCTTAGGGCCCTTGATCGGAATTGATGGGATCGTCCCTTGCTTGCTTCCATCCTGTAATTTATCACGCCATTGCTGTAGTACTTATAACACTTTCAAAAACTATTTTCTTGCATGACTGTGTTGTCTTATGACTCGTATTAATTTAGTTTTATGTGTACTCAACTTTGGCAGGTTGTGTACATTAATTCTGTAGCCCCATCCTGGCTCGGGATTTTTTCCGTTTTTCCTTCGGATAGGGGCGGATTTCTTTTACAGGTTATGTAGGCTTAGTCTAGGGGCGAGTTTATTTTAACAATAAATGGTGAATTTAGTGTTATTTAAATTCTTATGGTTTTTAAACACTATATACAGAATAATCTATAGTTCGATATTATTTTGTACATGTAAATGTTTTGCGTTAAATTACAGACATATTGAAATTCTAGTAGTATTATAATTCACAGCTAACTTTTTATTTTATCTAGGAATTTTTGCTGAAATTTTTGAATCCGCCTCTGCCTTAGGGTCCTTCATTGGAATAGATGGGATGGTCCCTTGCTGGCTTCCGGAGAGTAAATAAGTTTATTGTCCTCCACGTGGTCATACGCAGTTTGTACTGTTTTTTGACAAATTTATTATTATTATTATTATTATTATTATATTACAGATATAATATTATTATATTATATAATATCGCACGCGACGGGGTTCTCAATCAACTTTGCCATTCAAACCAAGCACTACAAAGAGTAAACAACAAAGACCGATCTTAAATGACATCTCTTTTAGAGCAACTATTTCGCATTGATCGAACTTCGTTTGCAATATTACCGCGACTAGAAATTTAATTGGAACATATTTAGTGGACGTGCCTCGTAAATCTATTTGTGGGTCGTCCCTCAGGTGATTCTCTCCTTGTATATTGGATCATTCTGCTATTTTTTGCATTATTCTCCCCATCCATTCCTTTTATTTGTACTTAATTGACCTGATCTGCGTACACGACTGAAGAGTGAATGTCAGATCTTCCTCAACACAAGTAAATCTCAACTTGCGCTTAGTTGCTTTGTTTCTGTATGAACTGACTGGTATGATATGTTTCAGATATATTTCCAAATACCGATGATGACCTGTTTGTCTGCCAATCAGCGTCTGAGAAATGAATAGACGTTGCTTGGGAGTGACGGCAATATCCTGCTAATTCTCGCAAAGCTCTTCAACAACAGCGAAAATCGTATATCAATAGAATCTGCTAATTCAGAAGTGGGTCTGTGCACTTTCCAACAAATCCAATCCTATTTTGCCACAAAACAATTCGACATTTACGGTGATGGTATATACCGTACCGACGAACCACAAATTGGGATGGAATATTTGTATCTCAACGCATTGCATGATTTGTGCTTCGTGGTTCATGACGCATTTTCAATTTTCAGAAGAATCGTTAGTTTCTTCTCTACATATGTTTGGATTACAAATGCTGTCAGTTAGATGATATATTCTTTGGCTTCTTTTATATCCCTATATATTGTTAAAAATCGTTGACTTCTTTATCAATGGGTCTTTTGTCAAACGATTAAAGTATAGGTTCATAAGATTGAGTTTTTCAGTTCCAGAATAATCAACGCATTTGCAGGCTGCTTGACGTGTTTCTTGAATACACTGGAAGTTGACGATGAACTGGACACAGTCGAGCAAATAAACTCTTTTTGTAAGGAAATATACGGAGCACATAAATATTCTGACATTTTTGTACCGCCCGATAGTATTAATGATACCATAAATCAATTGTGGTATAAATTACATGAAACTGACCGCGAAGACTGGATCGACCTTATTTATGAAATGGAAGATATGGTCATTTTGGATTCAAAGATCATTTAATGTCGATGATGGTGTTCTGGGTTCATCTGAATTTGAACTATCGCATTGCGGGGGAGTGCCTTGTTTCTGCTTTGCACATCTCTTACCCTGTAAGAAAAAATTGGGCACTAACTCCCAAAATTGACGAAAAGGTGCAGAACGTCGTAGAAACTGGTATCACTGATAAAAGACCAAGGAATACCTAATGTTTTTGAAGCTATTGGGAAATTCTATTAAATATTCAAATGCTTCATTAAATGCATTTACCCTCAAATGTCTGTCTGGACTTTTTACGAGAACCTTGCATAATTCTGTGCTCTGGGCTTCTTACAATATGCACAGCGTTTGTATTTGAAAAGTTTTTTAAATTGTGGTTTTGAATGTCACTAACATCAGTATTTTAAACTCTGCTGCATGCTAATTAATCTGTTTTTTACCAAATTTAAAAACAATTAATTCGTCGTCAAAAAAAGAAAAAAAACGAAACAAGAAACGAACTTCAAACATTTTGTGACCACGTGGGGGAAGAAACTAAGTCATACTCCACTGAGAAGCACAACCCTTATCATTAATTCCGATTAAGGGCCCAAAAGCAGTTGCGGATTTAATATGTATATATGAAATTATTAAATAAATAAATGCTTTTCTCTGGTAATTATTCCTAAGGTAATCGTAAATATTTTGTTAGTATTAATCGAGATTAATAATAAAGAAATTAATAATGACATTCACACTTATGGAAACTTATTTCTACCCGAAGGTAAACGGTAGAAATACCTGGACCTGCATGGGGATGAAGAGATAATATACATTATCGCGCCAAGTTTGTGTTGTTAGAAACGATCACTTTTACATAAAATTGATAAAAAACAACATTCATAAGGAAAATCCTCTATGTTAGACTATGGTATCCAGTATTTCTAAATGTCCCATAAATTGTATTCTTCGCATTTGTATTGCGTATGCAAATTTGGAAATTTGTTTGCAGATTACCTAATTTAGTTTTGGGTAATTTATTTAATTCTTGATTTTAGACCCAAGTATTTATGTTTTAATTTTTCGTTCCATTACTTATGTTCCTTTAATATGTATGTTGAAGATCGCGTTTCTGATGCATAGAGAGCGTCCTGGTTGATCACAGTTTTGTAGCAGCGAGTTTTTTATTTCATTTTGAAGAGCATTTTAACAACCAACACTAAGGAAGATGGTCAAAATGAAAAGATAAATGTCTGCTTATGTTTAGACGTTTATTACAATGTCTTCCTCAGCGCATCATCCTCTTACATTAGCATCCTGCTCATTCTCACTTCTCCCTATTCGTCAGTGTTGGTTGTTAAAATAAAATACTACTGTCGTGTATTACAGAACATAATGTATATAAAAGTATTTGTATAATATCTTTATTTATTAATATTAAACCCTCCAATTGACCCTTCTACGGAATGATTGGGATGATCCATTTGTTGTCTTTGTAGCGTAACTTATTTATTGCCTCACTCGTTGGATTAATGTGGTCCTTGTCAATTGTACTAAGTCATGTAACTTAACGGAAAGTAATGCAAAATGACTGCCTAAGAAGAATTTCCAACTCCTATGAATTTACATAACATCCGAATAAATGTCATGGAAGCGAGTATTTGCTGTAAATAAATACAAGTCAATAATACGAGAAACTAAAACAGGAGGTAATACTCGTTCCTCTCGCTCAATTGAGGAAGAACACATCATGGCTGCAAAAGGGAGTAAATTGAATTGATGGTCGATTCTGGCAATAGATTTAAGTTTAAAGAAATTCGAAAGTACTGCCAACGTAAGGCGAAATTAACTCATCGTTACCCATATTGATGATTGCGAAGTAGAAGAGTTGGGTAAACGGAGTACAATCCTTGTATCAATATATTGCAATAAATAAATTATTAAATAATTTATTGTCAAGAATTTTTTTTATTACCACGTTTAGTATAATAAACGAATTAACTTATTTGCAATTAACTAATAAGCACAATGCGTTACCCTTCGTGTTCCTTGTCTTAGATTACATTTTGTGCTTAATTTTTCATTTTGGTTGTTCTCATCAATCAGGTCTTCAGTTATGAACTGTATTACATTTAATAAATACTCTGTTACTTAAATCTTCTTCTGAATTTCGTAATCAACCAACTTTCTAATTCTATTTGATTTCATTCGGTATAATTCATTGTTTCCAGTTGTTAACTGCTTCAATATTCTTTATGGCGTCACTAAAACTTTACCGGAGTTATGGCGTCCCGAATAGGAATCTCTAGTTGAATTTTTTTTTTTTTTTTTTTTTTNTACATGTTAAATTTTGTACAGGTTCTTTTAAAACTAAATGAGCCTTTTCAGTTGGAGAACTTGGATCTTGGTTCAATAACCACAAACGTATATATTTACGAGATGACAATTTTTAAGTTATTATTATTTATTTAAAATATTATTTACATATTTCTCGGTTGCACTTTATTATTATTTATATATTTTCTATCTGATTCACTATACAATCACGTGCAGAGGGGAAGCGGAACCGCTCATCGTCTTCCGGCCAATTTCCGCTTGAGTGGCAGAGACCGCACGACGACCGGACGCTCAGATAACCGCATATGTATCGCGTCGTATTTGGATGACTCGGGATGACATTGTTTTGGCTTTCAATGTTCTAGAACATTCTTATGGGCATCGCCCCTTAAGCGTCATTTTAGATGACGAACACAGTTCTCCCTCTTAAAAAACATCTTGTTGTTGAACAAAAATTAATCTGATTGGTGCCATAAAATTCATTGTCAAGAAACTTGCGATAATGCGTTTAATGTAATAAGTAAGTTCACACTATTCAATATTTCGTGATTCAAATGAATTAATAGAGATACAATACGTATATTGGTCAGCTCCTGTGGCGCCTCGTGAACCAGAGCAGACGCTTCTTATCGCGACCGTCTAATGTTTCAAGTGTTTGCCCTACGAGCGAGGCTACTCGGCAAATGGTGCGCCCTGTTGCTAGAAGCGAGAACTACACATGTTCACGCGGTGATAGGGCATGCTTGCCAAAGCGGTTACCTGCCGCATACTGATTAAATAATATAAATTTTAAGCGGCAATCTCAATGTAGCACTGCGCTGACGCAAGAGACATGTGATTTCCGGAGATGACTGCTCATTCCAGGTGTCCAACAATATGCCTTCTGCACTACCGTTTGAAACGATTATTTTGGTTTTTCGAAACAGTATGTGTGTGTATGTATGTATGTATGTATGTATGTATGTATGTATGTATCTACGTATGTTAAGAATTTTGTTCCGCCGATAACTCTTAAACAAATTGATGCATCGAAACTAAACTTTGGATTTGTCTGTGAAATTGATCAGTATAGAAACCTATTTCTGGACAGCTCATTCCGATCTTATTTATATCTCGCGCTACACTTCCGGTTTCTAAATATTCAAGATTTTGAAAGTATGCGTAGAACATTTCGATTGATCATTTAATACAGATTCCTTGGATAACGGATCTTGGAATTTTTTAAATCTTCCAATAAGGCTGCTTGTAAAGTGATTTATGTTAAAGTTGTTTAATGCAGTGTGCTTTTGATTATGTTATTATTGTTTTTAGGAGTTTATCATAAACTGTGACAATAATTTTTTCTCATCCGATTGATCTTAGTAATGTCATCTTTTTTATTAATTAGAATATATAGCTATTTCATTTTTAAAGTGCTTTGACCTTTTTCTTAAATTCTAGGATTTTCTTGGTTGTTAAGTGCTACGAGATTTTGCTCTCCATTGAAATTGGAAAGTTAAGTTTGGCACACTCTAGATTTTTTAATATTCAAACCATGACTTCAACGAATATATTCCGAATGAAAACCCATTAGATTGCATTTTTCAACCCAAGTTACTCTTCTCTGTATATTTCATCGAAGTCGACTAAACACATTTTGAGCGGAAAAATGCTATTATATATATATATATATATAGACACATCAAATATGAATTTACTAGCTAACATCGTAGACATAGGAAAATACTATTGTCAACAGATTGAAAACTATTAAACTAAAATTCTTCGTATAAAGAAGGTTTGAAACAATGAGTGGTGTATACTGAGAAGGCGCGGTTTGATTATTGAGTAAACGTGTGCCTTTTATGTAAGGAAGAAGCAATATCAACATAATCGAAGGATTCTGAAGAGGATATGTAGAAGCCAACCGATTGTGCGTGGTAGCAATATTACGTGCATGACCTGCTTATTCACATGTTCCGAACATATGAGCTTTCGAGACTGATGGGTTTTATGTGGACTTCTGGGTACGAAGATGGATAATCATTATGGTGGCGAAGGGAAACTAGAGATAAACTGGCACATCTGTAGCAGAAACGTTACTGTGGTGATTGTATCGATTAGTGTCACTTTCCTTCCTTTATTCTTTGTCATCTTCGTATGTGTTACTCCTTCGCCGACGCCTACTTCAAATATTACGGAGGCTGCATCGAGACGTTAGTTATGTACATGAGGGATGGTGTCTCCGTGTTTCCAGAAACATTAGTCATTATGTGCTACCTAACAACAGCACCTCCGTTTTGCAACCGAGTGGACTTGTGGTAACCAATCACTTCCTGGTAATTGTTTGCTCTGATTCGACCACGTTGAAGCTGCAGCCACCATTCGAGATATTTGGGGTACGTGAGGTGAGGAATGCAAAAGTGCACGTCGTCTTTTTTAATTGGATCTCCCATCCCGATTCTCAAGAAGATGAACATTAAACAACGAGAATTACCGTTTTGGAGATATAATCCAAGAACCCTTTATGGACGCATAGTGGTATCTCAATGTGAAGTCTGTGTTCCTTAAGAAGTGGGTTCTTACAAAATGCACTACCACTCACTTTGTCATGAAGTCAGACGATGATATGTTTGTCAACATTCGTTCGCTTGTGCTGTTTTTTGAGCGGATTAAATAAAAACGCGATCTTTCGAGTTGCATAAAACCAATGGCGCTCTCTGAAGCGGCAAAGAAGATAATAACATTCCGTCCATTGTTTTTGCGTAAAATATTCAAAGACGTTAATCCGGAAAATGAACACGACACCATCCGTATGTCCCGTGGTATATGTACTCGTCTAGAAAGCATCCAATCTATCTGTATTATGTGATGTGGCGAATGCAATTGCTCATTGTACAATGAATTTATTCGTGAGAGTTTATCCTTTAAGGATGACGTCTTTATAACAGGGATATGTGCACGTAAGCAAGGAATAATAGCAAGGAACCGTACAGCATTTACTAACGAGAGATGTAAACTTGACCCATGCCACATTAAAGACAAAACCGTCGTCAATTCGCACCATATGGATGCAAGGAATCTAAGGTAGATACGGACTGACATCTATAAATTAAATCTCATTTGATCTCCCATAGTTTCAAAGAAACAATGATTCATATACATTCCATAAATTTTCTTTGCGTATCAGACATTCAACGACAAGTAATTTGAAGGAATCAGTTTATGGGGAATTATCTTGTGCACAATAAAGATTTTGTGTTGATTCCTTAATTTATATTAATGATTGTTTTGATGTAACACAATCGGTAATGAAAATTGCGGTAACACACAATAATCTTACGTCGTAAATATGATGATTTACATTTCTGACTGACTTAACAGCAGGAAATATACATATGCAATAAACTCTTTTTTGTATTAATTCTCTCAGTATTGTTAGTTTTAAACATAACCGTTTTTGAGGCAGGATTCACAGTGAACATGTTGTTTGAGCTACGCTAAAAAGTATGTATAATGTTACAAATAAAAACCTTAAACCACCGATTTCCTAAGGGGTCGACTGCGACCTGCGAGGGGTCCATGTCTGTGAGAACTAACTTGCCGGTCCATGAGATTTAAATGCGGGCCCACAATAGTGGATATCACTTACGCAAGTCGTGACATTAATTTTCGCTTTACATAGTGTATATGCATGTGTTATGTTTATGTCATACCAGTTACTTAACCCTAATATGGCGAATAAATATTTTAATTGCATTTTCATCTTCATGCATGGTAGAATCGTGTTTCTCCGCGGTTGCCAATCTTCTAAAAAAGAAAGACGCTGGACATTACTGAGCAAAGAGATTTGAGATCAAACCTAAATGACTTGATGCCAGATGATGAACATTTGATATTAAAGCATTAGGTTCATCCTTTCCACTAAAAACATTTACTTTTTGCTTGGTTTTATTTATATAATAGATACTAAATTTTAATGTGGTTGGTATTAATTTCAATTCAAGTAATAAATGTATAAAAATTAAACGTGTTTTTTATGTTTATTAACTCAGAGTTAGAAATTTAAATGTTTCAAACTGAGTAGCATTATACCAGTTGTTTCGACACACATAATTTCATACAGTTAAGAATAAAGTTTTCCCTAAGTGAGGCTAATTGTTTCTTTAGCACCTGCAGCGAGACTACGCTTGGCATTCCTCTCACCCCCTAAATGCAGGCTGCGGTAGTTGGCTTTGTTTGGCGCAACACCCTTCACCCGAAGAGCGCACATTTCCTGCAATATTCACTTAGGAAAATTCGCGAGCATTAGCATGGATCCCCATCAGATGGCCGTAAGATAGCGCCACCAAACGGCCGACCTTTCACTTTTCGGCACCCTTCCTGAGCTGTTTTCAGCCTAACATAGTTCTCAGTGTTCACCTCGCGCCCACACGAATCAGACGCGGTCTCAGCTCTCATAACGCACCCGTTCAAATCGGACGCAACCTCAGTCGGCTCCCACGAGCCCAACATACATTTTTCCTTTCGCCAACAGCCACCCGATTTCAAAGTCGGTCTGTTCATTTCTAAGTCTGGACACTTGGTTATTTTATTTAAATTTCGACTCGTTATTATAGAGCGAATAACATCGTCGTAGTATTAAACTATATTTAAGAGCACATGCACAAGTTGCCGCACGTGACCGATATTTGCTCACACTGTGCATTTCGACTCATGTGCGCCTGTTTTCTCACCATTTTTGCTTCAATTCGCGCCCGCCAATTTCGCGTGTGCATCAGTGCCGTCTTATGCGAATGCGCATCCCGGCACTTCAAGACATCAAGCTACCGACCGAAGGCAACTCCAGCTGGACTCCTAAGCTTAAGTATTAACATTTAAGTTCTCAAAGTACTGTGTTTGGTGACAATCCACACATTGAATGTGTGTGGGTATCCATGACTTGAACCAACAACTGCTCCGTTATAAATAGTTACATGTGTTCATTCGTCGTTAATTATTTCAAGTTGACTTGAATCAAGAATTGCTCCTCAAGTCTAGAGCAGAACATTTCTTTCTTGTTGCGAAACAAATCCCCACGGATTATATCGAATTCAGAGGGAAAATAGCATATAAAACCTTACGGAGTGGCATCAACATGAACTCTTAATTAAATGCACCCATAATATAGAAACTGTAATCCTAGTAATAAATTATTTGGTTCTTGGATATTGCCTTCAGTGTATCAAACCGTATTTGTATGTAATTATGAAATATGTAATGTTGTGGTAATGAAACGGCATTATTAATATAAGAATTCTCATTCTAGTCATAAGTCTCGTTGACTCTTGGATATTCATTTCATTCCATTAAGCAGCAATTCTATATTTATTGATGCTTAGATTCGTACTTCACCATTCTACTTCATCCCATGTTTGATTGCTCAATTGTTTCTCATCTATGTATTTTTAGTTTAAATATTCAAGAGTCAATTCAATGTTTTATTGCATTTGCCCCATACATGTTGTGACGAGATTCGAGTCATTAAATTTATGAGACTTATTTTTGGTCTTTTCTTTATTTTACATCCCTCCAATTGCTTCCTCGGAAGCTGGTCCTCCATCGTTTGCAAGTCTGTTGTGTTCCGTGGCATCCACCAGAGGATTTCCACTATTTCAAATTTCAGCCACGTCGCCGCAGAACTTAAGTTGGTCCTCCGGGCCTGATTTGATTTCTTAAAATCAATATAGTAACCAGTTGTCATTTATAATTTTGTCACTCGTCACAACATAGTATTTCTGTATGTTAAGTGTATTTATTATTGTATTTCTGTATTTTATGTGTATCTTTTTTCAGCCTATTTTTAACCTTTATTTAATTTGTACTATTTGTTTTTGCAACGCGTGTGACAATTGTGACTGCGTTCGTTTATTCTAATTTTTGTCAGCTAGGTATTTTTAAGTATCAGTACATTTCATGTCTTAAAAATTAAAGCTGGTCCTCCGTCGTTCACAAATCTGTTGTGTACCGCGGCATCCATAGGATTTCCACTATCTCAAATTTCATCGCCACGTCGCTCGCGGAACACCAGTTATCAAAACAATTTTAAAGTTGATGTATCTGCAAAAATTCAATATTAGATGAAAGGGAGGGGGTGTACCTAAATCTGAAAAACCAGGCAAGTGTTCCTCGAAACAAAAATGTTTGGGGACCTCTGCCTAAGATGTAATTAAGTCGTAGTTTGAGGGCTCATATCTCAGTTCCTGTTCATTTAACTAAAGACTAATTAACTAAAACGGAAAATTAACTAAAGACAATATTTGCTGGAAATTTTGACAACGATTACATTAGAGTCTGCGTGGCTCTAATGCTCAGTGGGTAGATCGCTGAGTTACTGACTGAATGGCCAGGGTGGAGAATATTCATTACACGCGAACATACAGAGTGACTCCTTAACCTACTCCTAGATTGCTGTAAAATGCGCACCTGGTCCATCGTGGGGTCAAACCGGTCGGAGCGAGATTCTGACGACAAATCGGCCTCCAAGAGTCTGCTGAGTTCTACCTTCCGCGAACCTCTGGGACTTCTTCGGGGCCCTTTGTTTGATAGTTTGATTTTTTTTACGTATAACATTTACCTTTACTTTGTCGTGTAGTCACAGATTTGTTGCAAGATTAGACCTAGTACAGAATTTAAGGCAGACGATTAGATCTAGGATCGAGGTCGCTGTATGAGAAAATTTCACCAGTATTCGAAATCCTTACTTCCACACAGAGGTTCAGCGCTATTATAACTGTACATTTTTTATGTGTTGATTCATAATATTCTCATAGTCAAAGCGCGTCATTCTCCCACCTGAATGTTTACGGTTAGAAAATTTTCGAAACGGCGGCTACCTGAAGAAACTCACATCTCATTTATAAATATTGATTAAGTTCATTGGCACGAGTCTATAAGAAGGGTTTATGGATCTTGCCCGATCATTAGCATAGCAAAGACACGACTATTGGTGGACTATTGATCGCTTGTTGGCATTCAGTTTATTTGTTCATTGAAAAAAAACTTATTTTGTTGGGTGTTAATTACGTTCTCATATATGTTGTTAAAGACACGAAACTTTTCGGTTTTGGTCCGTCGCTGACTGAGAAGTTGAATGCTTCGGTGAGGAGTTCGACGTAAGCAGCTCCGCGTCTCTGGAGCACAGTTCCTTTNTTGAATCGCATCCAGACGGAATCTGGAGCCGCCGTGACTTTACTTCGTTTCTCTGCTTGTGCGAGAAATGCTTGAGCTACTTACAGCGAAATGCAAGTGCGGGAAAGGCGATGAGACAGCAGGACATGTTTTCTGGACATGTGATATTTACGGGAAAGAAACAGAAGGGTATGTGTGGTATTTGAAAGGAAGAGGAATCTGGAATATGCCATGGAAAGTTTTGTTAATGCAAAGCCTGGAAGAAACATGAGAAATACTAATAAATCCGAATATTTAGAGGTATTTTGAATATGGGGAATCTATCTATTATTTTAAGTGAAATACTACTGCATGACTAGTGGAGTCATCTCAGAGACTATTGACCATAGAGACGTGAGATTTGTAATGCTTGTACCTTGGGTGTACGCTGCATGAGCTAAATGAATTGTACAACCATGAGCTAAAAGAAGTTATTACGTTTTGTTCTCCTCGTAAGGTACACGGAAGGAATATGTCAATCGGATTTGTTGTTTTAACAATATAACTTATCTTATTACGTATTAGAAGAAACAAAATAGTACCTTTTGACGAAGTAAAATATACTCAGAGCTGTGTAAAAGCTCATTCATTTTCGTCGAAAATTCAAATGTTGACTTTCATGAGAAGGGATATGCATTAGGAACATCTTATCTCATACTGGAATATAGTAAACAAGAATTTAATGAAATAAAACTTATGTTTCTATTTGTATTCTGTACCCTGCCTAGTCTACGTACACTTTACGTGTGATACAATGAACAATTATGTTTGACTATGTAAAGGATAGTTTACTGATTTAAACTTTAAAATATTCAATTAACTTTATATGTTTAATTTTAATTAAGTTTTTACGACCTTTTAGAGGCGAATAATATAAATATTTGAGGAAGAGCTCACAACGTTTGGACTTGGATTGAATGCGTCGTCAGGTGATAAACATAACGTCAGAGCAATTGAACATGATTGCAATATGAGAATTGAATAAAGCTTTAATGAAATATATTCTGACAAAATTTCAATAAGGTTCAAGAATTAAACTTCAAAGTGAAATAATTTTAGTCAAAAAATACTAAACTGACCATCTGAATTAGTCAATTTTCCTACTGATCACGTTTTTTAATTGCTGCAGTATTATTCAAGGGATCCTACATATTATTGTTGCAAGTTGTACTGACCTTGGCCCTGTACGACTACGTTATAGTCCCAAAGTGACAACTAGATTGGTTAATTTCAACATGTGTTTAAATTTCCATAATGGACTAACTCTTTAACAATTAAAGAAGCTGATTTTTTTATTAATATGAGACTGCTATATAAGTTAAATTTCGCTCCTGTGGTGCTAACTATAACTTCTTAAGGATTCATACAGAAGAGTTTTATTTGTAAAATGTTATTTATTTACTGTAAATTGTTTGTATTATAAAATAATTGAAATTAAACAGCAAATAAAGGTTTCCTTGGAACACTGTATCTCTTGGCAACAACAAAAGTGAATAAATGTGGCAGATTCCTTTAAAATATCATGGAGCTAATTTTAGTGCCTGTATCGCGTAATCGACTAAACAAATTATTGCAAGTGTTTTTTTCTGACATTGCGACTTTGTTGGTAGCAACGCAACGACGTTGATGGGAGAAGTAATAATATGAAAGCTCTATTTCCTAAGGACAAAGAATTCTTCACATTATAAGTTTGCCGCTTTTTCTTTAAAAGCAGAAGAGTACGCGAAGACATTATATGGTATGCGAAGAAAGATTCAGTGATCTGCGTGCAATTTGTGATGTGATATTTTAGACCAAAAAGGCAATTAAACCAACGTACAATTGAAACAACAGGAATTTAGGTTTCTATATATTATATATTTGTCTACTTTACATATATCAAAATATATTTCTCCGTATAAGAGTTAAACAGAATCCGGACTGTATCGCCGTTAAGAGGTAAGGATTGAAAACTGCCATGTCATTCAATTATATTGTCTTGGTTAAGTTTTAAATTATAGAAACAATTTCAGCTATTTCATATCTTGAACACATGTTTTAATCGTGACTCCCATAAAACTGAGCTATTTTAACATGTAAATAAAAATTCCAATTATAGAACTAAACAACTGACGTTAGAAGTAATTGCCAAAAATACACATGGCACTGGCACTGTGGAGTATATTTTTATGCTTCATGTTGGTTTCGAAGTCTTCAGAGCGTCGTCTTCTACCTCTATGGAACTCAACTGTAGCAACCACATTTCGACCAGCAACACCTACAAATATGGTGATTATTTCTTAACCATTTTAGTTCTCTAGCGAGGATCCAGATGTGTGAATATAAACAACTTATTTTTAATTCACAACTTCTGAGTACTTACTCGGGGCAGGAAGAGTATGGTCAAGAGAATATTGCTTTAGATCGGGACTAAAAATCCGGGACCACCTGCCTTTGGCAAGAGGTGAACTACCGGTGTACCACCCACCACGACCCTTGAAGCCCTTATGCTGGGAGCGCTTTTACACGGTTTCCACGTACTTACGTATCTTTCGTTACATGCAATATTTAAGTCACAACTTTTAAATACCTAGTGTGGGAGGGTAGGTTTACGTGGTCTACAGCGACGAGGTCTTGGGTTCAAGTTTCAGTCTGTCGCAATTTCTACTTGGCCTTAGATGATTTTACTTACTTTACGTTTTATGATACATTCTTATTACTTTTTTAGTGTATACTTGTATATTCTTCTATATAGTAACAAATTATGAAAAAATATACAAAAAATATACAAAAAATGTATAAATATCTTTTGTCAAAAAACAGTTCCAAACATGACCACGTGGGGGATAATAAAGAAAGTTACTCTTTGTAGACAAGCAAGTGACGATCTCCTTAATTTCGATCAAGGGATCATGGGAAGTGAGGGATGTCATATTTACAAAAAGGAATTGTTTAATAAATAACTTCTTTCATTTATTTATTATTCGCAATAAATTTAAATATTGATGCAGCGAAAATTTAAGTTTAATAAAACAAAAGTATTAATGACATTCCCGAGCAAGGAAAATCCGCAACTACCCGGAGGAAAACTGGACTAAAATGCTGGACCGGATGGGACTATAGGGATAATGTTTACAACCGACCAAATGTTGTAAACATTTAGATATAAACTATTATTAAACAGAGACATCAAATTCGACATGCATTTAAAAGGAATTTAATTATTATGTAGGATACAATAATAAAATCGTGATGACGTAAAACAGATATTAACATCACTTACGTCCTCCGAAGTCATGTAGAAAAACAATATCTATTAGGAAATTTAAACTCTCATTAACTTCATTTATTAAAATATGTAAAAAAAATTCACATTGTAGAAACAATAGCTCATTAAAAAACTTTATACCGTGAATTTAAAGATATTTAATTCATTTATATCTGTAAGATTTTTGGAAGGGAAATATTCAAAATTATCCACGAATGATAAAGGACCTCCTTTGCGGAGGGTTGTTGACACGCCAGGATGATGTGTATTAGCCTTATTACGAGTGTTGTGTTCGTGAACTTGACTGTTTCTTTCAAAGTAGGATTGAGAATTTAATAGTTGTGTCTTAAGAAACACGATTTCTTCATAATTGTATATGCAAGAGAGAGGGAATGGATTTAATTCTCTGAATACAGGTTTACATGAATTTCGTGGGTTAAATTCACATATAATCCGATGCAGTTCAATCCTCTTTGCTATATCAAATATTTCCATTTCTTAAATTTTTATTTCGTGTCTAGCTCTATAAAGAACGTAGGGTGTATTTATTTATAATCTTAACAGTTAACTTTATCAAAACTTCTTTTACAGTTTAGACTGTTTTTTGACAATTAGGGGCGGGTTTTTTAATATTGCGGAATGTAATAATATTCAGCCTTCCATTTGTTGACTATGAATCGTAGTATACCTTGAGCAAGAATGCTAACTACGTATTATTTTACTATCGTTTGAAGAATTAGTGTTATACGTAAGATACTTCGCTACGCACATAAAATCTAATTACAATAACTTTTACATTAATGGCGTTCTTTTCAGTGGTTTCATAAACGACCTTAGTCTCATCTTCTTAGAAAAACATCCTTAACGTACCGTGTCGTAAGTCAAGTGCCATTCCCTAACGTTGTGTTTTGTGTTGATTTGCAAGGGTTTTTGGAACCCTTCGAGCACTCAGTTTTAAGAAGTTAATTTTTTCGCAAACAATTTATTGAAGAATTGATCTCAAAATTTGCGGAATTTTTTTCCTCTACAAGCTTTTGTACAAGCAAACCAGTTCTTCATAATCCAAAGACGGATGCCTACTTGGTTCCTTAACATGCACTTGATGACGTGCCTCACTCATGTCTAAGACCTATCTCCTTTTCATACAATCACTCATCTCATTTTCTCCGTTCACCTCACAAACCTGTCGATAAATGTGGAATGGCTTAGTGTTCTTCGCATTCAGAAAACGAATTGCAGATCTAATCTCGCACGCGACGGAATTCTCAGTCAACTTCACCGACTCAAACCAAGCACTACAAATAGTAAACAACAAAACCCGATCTCAAATGTCGTCATCTCCTTCAGAGCAACAACTTCGCATGGAGCGAACTTCGTTTGCTATGTTGCCGCGGCTGGAAATACGATCGGAGCTTACTTAAGGATGTGCCTTGAAAATTTATATGTCGGTCGTTCCTCTTGTATTGTTCTCAATCGTATATTTCAATATTTTGTTGTTTTTTTTTGCCTTATGTTTTCTGACCATTCCTCCTCTTCATACTTAATTGACTTCACATGCGTTCACAAGTGATGTGTAAATGTTAGATCTTCATTACAAGCAAATCTCAATCACCGCCTAATTTCTTTGTCTCGGTATAAACTGACTGATATGATATGTTAACTAATTGTTTCAGATACGTTTTGGAATGCCTGTTATGACCCGTTTATCTTCCAACTATCGTCTGGGAAATAAATGGATGCCGGTTGGACGTGACGGAAATATCATGCTTATTCTCGCGTAGCATTTCAACAACAGAGAAAGCCGCATATCTATGGAATATGCTAATTCAGATTTGAATCCATGCTTAATCCAAGAAATTCAATCGATTTTTGCCACAGACCAATTTGACATTTACGGTGAAGGTATATTTCGTTTCGACGCACAACAAGATGCGGTGGAATATTTATACCCCCATGCATTGAACGATTTGTGTTTTGGGGTGCCTGGAGCATCACCAATTTTCAGAAGTATCGCTAGTTCCTTCTCTACATATGTTTGGATTGCAAATGCTGTTAGTTTCATGGTATACGCTTTGGCTCACAAGTATATATTTCGTTATTCCATTGCCACGACACTTTTAAAAATCGTGGACTCCTTTATCAACGGGTCTTTTGA
>NNCF01128585.1:40516-74345 GCA_002313205.1 Laupala kohalensis
AAGGAAGAGTTACGAGAAGGTTCCAAATGCTACAATAAATGAATTTAATTTAAAAAATCTGTCTCTGGAACATTTACGGGAACCTTTCATAATACTCTGCACAGGTCTTCTTACAGCATTCACGGCGTTTTTATTTGAAATGTTGCTAAATTGTGCTCACTAACTTCATTAACTTTACCTTTAAATGAACTACTTCCAAATAAATAGAACTGCTTTTAATTAAATAAAAAAATTAACTGCATCGTAAAGAAAAAGAAAACAAGTAACAAGCTGCAAACTTCTTGTGATCACGTGGGGGATTATAAATTTAGTTACACTCCAGAAACAAGAAATGAACAATTTTAAATACAAATCTTTAAAAAAAATACATATAGAAAATGAAATAACGTATTTCTATTAAATTTGAAATTCTCTTTATTTTATTTGATAAAATAAGTAAATTGTTTACTATTGTAAAAACAATAGTACATGCGTAAGTTATTTACCACAGATTTGAAGAAAATAAATTTATTTATAAAATTTTTAATTTTAGAAGGGAAATATTCAAAAATATTGTTTTTTTTTTGTTTCAGTGCTTGTCATGCAAAGACGATTAATATTAGCCTTATTGCGAAAATTTAGTTTTTGAACTCGACTGTTCCTTCTAAAGTGGAATTTAATTAATTCTGTTTTCACTTAAGTGGAATTAAATTTTTCTTATCTTGAAAACTTGCCTGTTATTGCTCATTATAAATGTATGATTTTTTTTTTCATTTCCTGGAGTGGAATGAATTATAATTATTTTTAATGAATGCAGTTTAACTTTGGAAACTTTCACAACTCTCCCGTCATTTGGAAATTATTGGTCACTTCCTTTCGTTCTTACATAATACATGAAGTTCAATAAATAAAACGCCAGAAAATGACATTCTCTAATCATAACTGAGGGAAAATTATTTATTTATATATCCATATACAAAGCTCTGGAAGCTATTCGCCTCCGTTTGGAAAATGTGATCTGCGCTAAATTGTACACTGTCATGAAAAATGACTGTCTAAGACGAATTGCGCACATATGAATTTAAGTATTATGCGAATAAACGTCACAGAAGCGAGTGTTTGTTGCAAATAAATTCAAGTCAATAATACGAGAAACTAAAACAGGAAGGAATATCCGATCCAGTCGCTCGATTGACGAAGAACACATAAGGGCTGCAAGAGCCAGTGAATTAATTTGATGGCCGATATTTAGGATAGATTTGGAAAAATTGAAAGTACTGCTAACACAGCAAAATTAACTTATCATTACGCATGTGTAACATAACGAAGAAGAAGGGATGTATACACGGTGTACAAACTGTGTATCAATATCTACCAAATAAAAAATAAATAAATAATATGTTGTCAAGAAAGGTTTTAGTAACTTTTTTTGACCACGTGTAGGACAAAAAGACAAGATAAGTTTAGTTCTTTACGATTAATTAATAAACACCGAGCGTTACCTTTAATGTTTTGTGTCTCCGGTTACATTTTCAATGAGCAAAGTTACATAATTTTCACTTTTTTTATAACCTCCCCCAGTGTAATCCTTTTTAACCAGTCTGTTAGGAATGAGGACCCAGAAAGGTTACTCGTTTCGCTGGTTAATATGAGGTTTCAGTGAAAAATAGGTTTTCATTCCAAAAGAGCAAACGTCTGCATCAGATTAACACGAATCAAGAAGCAAAGGAGACGTAATTGCAACTCATGTGATTGTATTGTATTTTTCTCATGTCAACGCATATATACGTCAATGGGAGTAGATCAACTCAAATGATTGGCTCTTATAGACTCTGGTCTTATGTAAATACTTTTTAAAATGTTTTTTGTAAATTATGTCTTTTGTAAATATATTTGCCACGTACAGTCTTTGTGTCCTGACCGTTGGTTTTCCGTGGTTCCCAACGGTGCTCAATGAATTTGTCAGTTGTATCTATTTCAGATATTAAAAAATATTGTATGGTGTGTAAAAAGTTTATAATAAACTACAATTAATAATTTGTCTATGCAGGACTAAGTTTAATATCACGGCAGCAGAAAATAAAAATATATAGCTTTTTCTGAACAATGTAGTTGGCAACTGATCAATTCATTGAGAGTGAATACCAGGGCATGTAACGCACAGCCCACGGCATTAAAGAGTTTAAGAAAACAAAGAAGTTAAAACCTCGGTAAATGTTATTTAAAATGAAAATATTGCAAATAAACTGCTCTATTGAATTTTAATTTGACACTTTTATTGTATGAACATTCATACATTAACGCACACAATAATATAATTATTGTAATCATATATAAATGTTTAAAACTTAATGTATGTACGCATATACAACCTGCATGAATTGTGTGTATCATAGTTGGAGAGAATTCAGTTGCTATTTTCTCTTTTTACCTTTTACAATGTTTTTTGAACGATTTGGTCACTCCATTTTCTAAGAACTTGATGTTTAACTTTCCAGGAGAATTTGGTTAAACAATCAATGTTAGTTATTATACTGCCAGTTATTATACGAAGAAAGAGAGACTTTTTCAAAACAACTGAAGGGTTCCTTGTTCTGAGTCTGTTAAAAACTAATACTTTGGTGACAGGAATTACGACCGTGTAAAATCAAATTATGTTGCAGCATTATAATGAAATTAGAATGTTCAAAAATTAAAACAAAATTTTCAAAATGTGATTTGTAGTCAAATATATGTTATTATTGTTTAATCCGAAACAATTAGAACCCTCTATTATGAACTTATTAAAATTTTAAGGAATTGCAAAACAAATTGATAACAATAAAATAAATTGCTCTCGTCTATTATATCTGGTTTGACTGAGCACATCAGGTTCCTCAGACAAAAATACAAGGAACTGGAAGAGTCATCTTGGTGGATGAGGATTGAAAAGTTTCATTAAATGTTATTCAATTATTGTTTGAACGTCATTTACATGCATTATGCTATACTATTGCATCACTGTCGGAAACTTCTATTTGTGTAAATAATTAAATAAATATAGAAATTTTCAGCATTTTTTGTATTTAACTCGACGATGTTTGTCCTCAAAACAGCCTCAAAAAATATTTTTTTCAAACACTATATTATTTTTAATTGCTAAGTGTACGCTTAACAGCTAACTTTGGTCCCAAAAGTATTTTAAATTTCAAGACATTTTATTTCGAGAACATTTTCTTGAAAAATTTGTTTGTCATGCTTTACAGAAGGAACAAAGCGCGTCACAGTCACATGCTTAAATATATTTTATTGGGAATTTAATACTTTTTCAGCATTAGCAATACAAAAATTTTAGGCATTCATTTGATGCCATTTTTCGCGGTTTGACTATTATATATTTTAAGATTAACCACAAAAAAGATTGAATTTTATTCGTAAATTAATCATGTAAATAATGTTTTATCTTTAAAAAAATCTTAAAAACGTTATTAATGACAAAGTAAATCCAATAATGATATGTTACGTGGCTTCTATGAATAGTTCAATGGCTATAAAGGTCAAAATTTAATATTAGCGTGCAAAAAGTAGTGAGACTAATAAAGGCACACTAAGTGCCTACTTTCATTTTACAATTGCCATTAAGCAGAAGGGATCTTTTGTCATTTGGTGGATGTGGTGTGTACACATCCCTCTGTAAAATTTAAATTTAAGAGAATCACTAGTTTTAAATGTATTTTTTGTACATAATACTTTTTTAAATAATAATGTAAAAAAGTATATACTACTGATATTCTTTGAGATACTTCGTTCAGAGCTTATTAACTATTCCTAATATTCTCAGATATTTAGCTAATTGCTCATCAGTCGAGACAAAATATATTAAATTTTTTTGTACTGTTTATTAAACACATATTCGTAACAACTGGCACAATTGTTATTGTGTGTTGCACATATGCTTTGTAAGAATTTCTAACATGTCTCGGGAATTTCTCTTCATATTTGCATCGCTTTAGAATAGTGAAAATGAAAAGTAGCTGAGGACTGGGGAGGAAACACCCACACACGTGTTATGGGATTGTCTCCATTTCGCACAAGAGAGAGCTAATTATCTCCAGGAAATGGGACCAAAGAAGGAAGTCGTGACCACAACTGAGAAGAACAGAATCGTAAATACTGAGAGCAAATGTTATGAGTGAGAAGAGTTCGTGTGTTCCAAAATATGTGAATGTTGGTTGAACTAGCGTAGGTAGAATTAAATGATTAAAATATATGAATTCAATTTAAATATACAAAGTGATATGTACTGATTGTATTTGAACTAGGAAAATTTACCTCGTCTAGCATTTCAATTAGATAATTGAAATTAAAATTGATGGTTTAATACATAATTAGATGAAGAAAACACACGTATAGAAAAATGATCAACTTGTAAATTACGAAAATGATGAAAGCTTACTGTGATTTGTAGTAAAATTTCATTAGTATGTTTTACATCAGTTTTATCTTTTAATCATCTAACACATTAGAAAAGTATTTAACTTTTTTAATTAATGAAATTTATATTAAAAATATATTTAAAAACTGTTATGTATTGTTTTTTGACTTTCACTATTTTTTGTTAAGGGCAGAGCAACGTTCTCATTTAGTCAAAAAACTTATATTTTTTAATAAACTTTTAATAGAAGAATTCTTATTTTTACAAAGAATTATTATTATTTATTATGATACTGGAACCAATGACTATCCAAGAGCTACAGGGAAATGTGTCATTTATCACATTTCATAGTCGTCAGCGAATGTTGTGCATTCTTTCAGCGAAGAAACATTCCACAGAACAGACAAACATCATGACCTACAGTTGAGCGCACAGCGGATGTATCTCGGACAGAAGGGAAAGAACTGTGTTTTGTCACAGAGGAAAGCGTGTTTAAACTTACAATTATTGATCGTATAATAAGATCTAAAGATCTACTATTTTCTCCGCTCCGTTTGTGCAAAGAAACGCTTAGTGCAGCTAGCGTCAGCGGACAGGAATTGGGGAACATAAGTAAGTGTGGGAGAAGGAAGTTCACTTCAGGCAGATAACAGACATGTTTCGTGCAGGTCTTGTATTGTGCAACCACGCAACTGCCCGCTAACTAAACTACGCTTTTATTGTAAAGCACATAACAATATGTAATGAAAGTAATACTTATTGTTTATTGTGCAATAAACACAACAATGACAATTTTTGTTTTTTTAATATAATAGAAATAGACCTACTTTACTCAAATGCGAATATAACGGTTTAGAGAATAAACTTACATAAGTCATAAATAAAACGTAGGGCATATATACGAACGATTCCGTTTTAAAACGTTCTCTTACCATGTAATTTATCTATAATTATTAATTAATAGCTACTTTTGAAAATACTACTACTAACTCTTTTTTAAAAGTTAATTTTAGTTAATAAGAAAAAAAATTTAATTTACACTTTAATTAACGCCAACTTTAGAAGAATCTTATTTATGTCCAAAAACTGTTAATATCGATTAATTATGACAATTAAAAATCAAACTGTACTTACAAATTTACTCAATATTTTGAACACCGTTACTCGACAAGTTTCTATTAGATTTCTTAGGAAGTCGTGATAAGTTTGTTTCAAATAGATAGACAGTCAAAGACACAACAAAATGCATATTCACAATACGACACAAAATTTACAATGATTTTACAATAATAATACAACATAAAACTCAAATTGAGGAACAAATATTACAAATAATTGAAAAGTAGAATTTTGAAATGTAGATGTGAAAATGCGCATTTATCTCTATTTATCTAACACCACGCCAAAACGTTTGACAATTACATAACGAAAATCTCGAAATACTAAAATACAAACAGAAGAAAACGCGAAGAAGTCAAAAATAGTAAAATTCGAGAATAAGAAATCTTCAGAAAAACGAACTGCACTAAAAAGGACGTAAAAAATTTTTACTAAAGAAGTGAGAAAGCACTAGAACAAGTACTCAGTGATATTAAAAACTCATGGTTGCAATATTTAATACGAACATTAAAATAAATTATAATCAGTATGTAGAAATAGAAGGAAATGATATTTAAGGGAAGCATCGTAAAAGAAATACCGGGTTGTCATTCTTGCTTCTCTCAATATACCCATCTATTAACATTTGTGACCTTCAGCGGGCGACAACTCTGCACCGGAAGCAGTGAAATTCTCTGCGCCGAACTCGCTAATTAACAAAGTTTGACGGAAAAAATAGCTCTGCTGCGCTCCGTAAAGGCAAGTGTTTTGTTTAGATTAAAATATAAATTTAATGTTAAAAATACAGTTAAAAACTGCGTGTGATCACGTGGGGGACAGTGAACTAGTTTATTTTTCGCTAGAAAACAAGGGAACATCCCATCAATTCCGATGAATGGTCCTAAGGCAAACGCAGATTTGACATTTCAATAAACTTCTGAGATAAGCAAAAACAATTAGTTACGAGTTATAATAGCTACAGAATACCAACAAATATGTTCCTTTCTGAAGATAAGCACTGTACAATTCTGCAGCCACTAATTTGGTGAGTGATACTTTCTGACACACAGTTGATAATTTTCTATTCTTAATTGGGCTAAAATTTAAGAAAGCAGAAAAGCACTAATCAATAGTTATCGAGTAAAATTTGAATTCAAATTTTTAACTTTTGTGATATTTAGTGAAACAATTGACGTCATTATAAACTTCCGTCAGAAATCTTCCATTAACTGAAGATAGTTCTATTCGGTTGTAGAGTTAAATCACTAAAATATCTGAAATCGCGATAAAAGAACCTATTGAGTATTATGTACTCATTGAGATTTCTACTTCAAAAAGTTACTGGTCATATAAATATTTATAGTAATTATTACTTTTATAATTAAATACATCGCGCGTTTTGAACGAGACAATGATTTTCAAAGAAAGAAGAATTTGTAAATCACAAAAACGATAAAGTTTGACTTTAATTTGTAGTAAAAATTACTACGGAAAATTTAAACAACTTTAATCTATATTTCGTCGGACTTTCGAGAATGATATTATTTTTTTTCGGAGTGATATTCTTCAATCAATAAATCGTTGCGCTCGCCTGCCCATAATTTTGCTTGCTCATATGTATTTCAAACGAGTCAAGCAAATTCCAGAATAGTGTTTTTATATATTATACTATAACTGATAGACATAAATTAAATAATGTTTTTATCATTATAACTCATTTTGTTGTTGTTTAGAATTATTAGTATAAAATTAAAGGAAACAATTATTCATCTCAGTGATTCGTCTAACTTGGAGTGCAGGTCTCTTCTTAAGCCGTTAGTTTGTTCTGACATCATTCCTTCTGTGATTCTGGTAGTACGTTAGGTCCGAAATTTGTCTTATCTCGCGTTTTTGGAACGAACGATGTATTCATGCTCAAGGCCATCGTGTGTTCCCTATCCTAACTGTGAAATATTGGTACATGGTCAGTATGCTTTTACCTCAATGAGTAACTAGTGTCAGTACGACTCTATTCGTTAGTGCTGAGTGTGTGAGATTCCCCAACTGCGTCGTCAGGAAGTGGAAATCACCAGTGTTCAAAGGCACTACAATAAACATCGTCCGACACAACGTTGCGGGAACATGATTTATTCCGGTGCATTATTTAGCGTTGCGTATTTGTATCTTCGCCAACACAGCTAAGGGTAGTGGAGCTATATGTCTGTATTTGCTCTATTGTGGGAAATACATCACCCGTTTCGGTCCTCTTGTCGGTTTTTAGTCACACATCCAATGACTCAATTAAGGCAAATATTTGCGGGTACCGCCCACATTTGGTTTGCCGTGTTTCGTTCGTAGAAATATCAAGAGAATAAAACTTTATTGTGTAAAATGCAGTTGCAAACTACGTATGACCTCGTGGGAGGCAATAAACTATGTTACTCTATACTTCCTTGATAGTATATTTCTTGGTCTTTAGAGCTCACACGATCGCGACTCGTTAATAATCAGGATCTGTAACCTACATTTTGTTATTTCTTATTCCACAATCTCTTTAATATGGTCTGGAAAACTTGTATGGATGCAGAAATTGAACAATAAATATTTCTTGAATTATTTCAAATACATCCCGTCCGTCATTGGTATAAGGAAACATATGCGGCATTATTGTGTTATTTTCTTGTTCAGTCCTTGTAAAGATGGCATATTTGCGATATTTGTGAGTTCGTGAAGTATTTAGCCGAATAGAACGAATACGCTACACAAATACCGCCTCGCCAATCTTTCGATCTACTTTCGATCAAGTTCCAACTTGACATGGATAAGGTGATACGCGCTATCATAATTCACGTTGCGTTTGGATATTGGAAATTTGCATGTGTTTTGAAAAAATAAAACAACTGTTATTTGGTGACGTCTTTCTATTTTAGCTTTTACCATCGAATTCGATACAGAGTAAACAAACTGAAATGGGAAAAAATACTATGATTTAGTTCTCGACGTTATTGGATATTAGTATATTAGTTTGTTGTTACTTTCGATTAGGTGAAAATGGCGAAGAGACAGGGATAGTACCCAGGATTCCTGCTTTCATAGCAGGTGCGTTAAGCAATACGCAAATGGTGAAAAATTATAAAAGGTGAATAGGTGGTGTGGTTATTAACACCACTTCGGTGTAAGTCAGGGTTTTTATGGGTCCGATTCCTGGCTCGTCGCCATTTTCACCTGACTGAAATTTATAACGTATCTTCTCCTCGTATATATATATAGAAAGAAGAAATATATGAATTGGTTTTGTTGTTTTCACAGCGTAAATTAACTTCTTAATGCGTACTACATGAAAACATAATAGTAATTTTTGACGGTTTACAAGGTAAAATATACACATAGCTCGGTAAAAGTTCATTCCTCTTAGATGAACATTTAAATTTGTTGATTTTCATGACGGAGAATATGCATTAGGAACATCTTACCTTATACAGGTATATAATAAACAAGAAATACACGAAACAAGACTTAATTTTTTATTTCTCATCTGTACCCTGCGTAGCCTACGTACACTATACGTATGTTTAATGAACTATTGTGTGTTTGACAAACAAAAGGATCTTTTACTGATTTAAACTTTGAAATAGTTAATTAAATTTATATGCTGAATTTTTTTACATTTTTAAACTATTTTAGGGGCGAATAACATAAATATTTGGTGAGAAGCTCACTACGTTTGGACTTGGATTAAAGGCATCGTCAGGTGATACACATAACGTCAGGGTAATTGAACGTGATGGCAATATGAGAATTGAATATAGCTTTAATGTAGCTTTCTCTGACAAAATTTCTATACGTTTCAAGACTTAAACTTNTAATGTAGCTTTCTCTGACAAAATTTCTATACGTTTCAAGACGTAAACTTTGATGTCAAATAATTGTAGCCAAATTATACTCAAACTGACCATCTGAATTAGTCAAGTTTTTTTCCAGTTCACGTTTTATAAAAAGCTTCAATATTATTCACGGCTTCCAGCACATTGTAATTTTAAAAAGAAGCGTTCTTATTTTCTATTCAAGTAGTCATTTGAATATAATTATAAACAAAGAGATCTTATGATTTATTTTTTTTGTAAATTGTACTGACCTAGGCCCTGAATGACGACGTTATAATCAGTTTGTATTGCTTATTTTGTACGTGAAAAAAATGTGCGTAAATATAAACTTATGTAAATTTGCAGGAGGTGCTATTTCAAGAGCGATTTTCATTTCTTGCAAGTATTTTCTCCGATAAACCAGGACGAAGAATTAAAAACCACTATTTTGAACTGACAAAAAGGTTTTGCACCTGCGGTTAAACAGTGATGTCGACTGATATCGCTGTTATATGCACAAGAATCACAAAATTGGCATTTTTTAAATCATACGCGCTCTGTCTAGATTAACGCAAAACGTTGTTTCGTTTTGCTAAGGCACTGGCACTTTGGGGCATATGTCTTTGCTTGATGCTGGTAACGAATTCTTCAGATCGCCTTCTTCTACCAAAGGGAGTACTATGGAAAACTTCTATCAAACGGAGGGTAGCAACCACATATCGACCAATAAAACCTACAACTATAGTGACTACACTTTTAACTACTTTAGTTTTTCAGATACAACTCAGATGTTTGAATATAATTAACACATTTTTAACACACAACTACTACGTACCTACTCGTAAAAGAAAGACTATGACCAAGAGATAATTGCTTTAGATCGGGAATCGAACCAGGACCACTTGCCTTTGACAAGAGGTGAGCTACCGGTGTATTATTCGCCTCGTCTGCCGAAACCCATACACAATTTTTTATCCCCTATGGATCTGTGTCACTCCCCATACTGTGGATAAGCTGCCCATGGTGTGGGCGCTTGTACACGGTTTCCACGTACTTACGAGTCTGACGGTAAATGCAATATTTTACTCACAACTTTCTAGTACCTATTTGGGGAGGTAAAGTTTACTTTGTCCCGGGTCCGATTTTCTGTGCGTTGCAATTGCTAGTTGGCCTTAGATGATGGATATTTAACATATGTTTGAAGTAATATGTCTGAAGATTGTTCCTAAATTTGTAGCAAGAATATAAACAATGGCATTTGTTTTTCGTTTGCTAATTACTGTAGAGCAAATTATGTTTGGAAGTGAAGTTCCTCAACACGAAATTTATTTTGTTTGCACTTCGCGTATTATGTCATATTCTTGTTATTTGTTGACGTATACTTGTTTTTGTCTATGCATTAACAATTTATAAATAAACAATTAAACAATTTTATAAATAAATCTTTTTGTCAATAAACGGTCACGACGTTTTTAAACTCAGTTTGCAACAATCTTAAAACAAGCTTGAATCAATTACGATAAAGAAAGCATGGGGAGTGCCGGATTTAAAATTTACAAATTTTTTTTAAAATAAATACCTTTTGTTTTTCTAGATATTATTCAAAATAATATGTTAATAAAAGTGCACTAAAAATTCAAGATTAAATTTTTTTTATTAATAATATTTCCGCCCAAGGAAGTTCTGCAACTACCCGGAGAAAACCGTAGTAAAACGCTAAATTAGAAAGGAACTATAAAGATAATGTACTGAACCGTGGACAGAATCATGAAAAAGCAATTTATTCAATATCTAGAGTACAATACAAATGGCGTGATAAACTATAAGAGATATTAACATCACTTACGTTATCCGAAGTCATTTATTAAAATCTCATTTATTAAAATGAGTAAATTCTTTTAAATTGTAGAAAGAATAGCTTATTAAAAAGCTTAAAACCGAAAATTTAAAGACATTCAATTAACTTATATCTTTTAGATTTTTTGCAAAGAAATTTTACAAAACTAATCCGGAATAAAAGGAACCTCTTCGCAAAAGAGTTGTTAACACATTAGGACAATGAATATTAGCCTTATTGCGAGTGATGTGTTCGTGAACTAGACTATATCTTCTGAAGCAGGGATGAGATTTTAATAGTTGTTTCATAACAAACACGACTGGTCCATGTTCTTTGCAATTGTCATTTCTTCCATTTCTTAAATCTTTAATTAGTGTCCAGTCCTACAACAAAGGTATGAGATATTTAACTATACAAGTACCATTTTTCTTTATCAAAACCTTTGTTAGAACTATTTTCGACAACTTTCAGAATTGTATTAAATAATTGCGATGTCTATTAAAATTTGCCTTTTCATCTGTGCACTATGAATCGTCATATACCCGGAGCAAGAAGCGAACCACATAATGGCTTACTATCGTCTGAAGAATTACTATTATAAGTAACGGACCACGAAGAAGCTCATGAAAACTAGAAGCACCAAAATTCATGTTATTGTCGTTCTTTTTTAGAAATTTCATAAGCGCCCCATGTCTCATCTTCTTTGAAAAACTTCTTTGGTGTAATATGTCGTAAGTCAAGTGCACTGCCAAAACGTTGAGTTTAGTGTTGCGCTTCAATGATTTTTGAAACCCAACGAGCATACAATTTTATAAAATTACGATTTCAGAATGAATTTCTTAAAGAATTAATCTTAAAATTGCCGGATATTTTGTAGAAACCAGGTATTGTAAAAAAACAGTTTTATTTTGGTAAGGTTAAGTTCTTCAATTAAACGAACCTATTCCTTATTATCCAAATATAGATGCGCACTTAATTCCTTAACAAGCAATTGATCACTTCCTTCATAGAATTTGTAACCGTTCTCCCTACCACTGAATCACTTTTCGCATTTTCACCGTAAACCTTACAAATATTTAAATGTATATTGACTGGATTAGTGTTCGTCACACAGAGCTAATCTCGCATGCAGCGAGATTCTCAATCAACTTCGCCATTCTGAGCAAGTACTACATAGCGTGAAATTTAAGACCTATCTCCTTACCATATAATCACTCATCACAATTTCTCCGTTAACCTCACAAATCTGTCGATAAATGCGGAATGGCTTAGTGTTTTTGGCATTTAGAAAACAAACACATAAAAATGGATTAAACATCTCAAATTATAGTATAACACAAAATCAATTTCAACAGATCGGATTATTATATTAAAATTACGATTGGTTATAATAAAAATAATATTGTTATTATCATAATTATTCCTTTTAACTTGTAATCAAATATTTCACAACAATGTTAGTATTAATGTAACATCGTAAAAGCACAATAAATAGTAAAAAAGAAAAACATAAAGGTTATAAATTACTTTCAATCCAAACAACTTAAGTTCTACAATAAAAAAATGACAAGCAAAAATATTTTTGAATCATTCTGAAATATTCATCATTGAAAATATTTTAATGTCTTTTTTACATGTCGGTAACTTTCTAATTACGCAAAATTTAGCTTAGTTTCCTGATTCTGCTTTTTCAAAGTTACTGACCAAACGGTGTCTATGTCTTTTCACAATAGTATCACAAAATCTTTACCCCAGGATTATCTTTCTTTAAACGGAACACAATTAAAAACCGTTACGAATTTACAAATTTTTTAGGTCTCCAGATTCAAGACAACCTCGAATGGAATTGTCACGCTGACATTCTTAATTCCAAATTAAGCAAATTGTGTTACGCACTCCCAATATTAGTTAACGTAGTTAGTTCACGTATTTCCCGTTGCGTATATTTGGTAAACGTTTACTCCTCTTTATGTTACGATATTACCTTCTGGGGCATTTCCGATCAGAGTATTCAAACTTTCATAATTCAGAGGAGAATGGTTCGGATAAATTGTAAATCTCACCCCCAAACTCTTGTAAACTTTTATTCAAGGAATTAAATATCTTAACACTTCCCTGCATTTATATTTATGAAACGGTCTTGTTTGTTAAGACCGAATTACTGGAATACCAACCTTTCTTTATACGAATCAGTCTTGTTCAAGAACACAATACTCGCAATAGTAATATAATTCATCGCTCTAGAGTGTCAACCACTGTTTGCCAAAAAGGACCATATCATTCGGGAATCGTTCTATATAATTCCCTGCCCGAGAATATAAAAGATATTATGAAAATGAATCTCTTCAAATCCGCGGTTAAAAACTACCTCTTGCACCAGTGCTTCTACAATGTAAAAGAATTTATTGATTTTATTAAAAGTTAAATCCGTCTTGTAATTTATCACGCAAATTTTGTAGTACTTTTAAAATAACTTATAACAATTACAAAAACTTTTTATAGGAAAAGACTATTGTCATCAGATTGAACACAATCCAAGTAATTTTTTTAGTATAAAGAAGTTTTAAAACAATGAGTGGTGTATCGTAAGAAGGCGCGTTTTTATTATTGAGCTCACGTGTGCCTTTTATGTAGGAAGATGAAATATCAACATAATAGAAGGATTCTGAAGAGGATATGTAGAAGCAAACCTTTTGTGCGTGGTAGCATTATTACGTTCTTGACCTGCTTATTCACATGTTCTTAACATATGTGCTTTCGTGACTGATGGGATGTATGTGGACTTCTGTGTACGAAGATTGATAATCATCAAAGGGAAACTAGAGATAAACTGGCACTTCTGTAGGAGAAACGTTACTGTGGTGATTGTATCGATTAGTGTCACTTTCCTTCGTTTCTTCTTTGTCATCTTCGTAGGTGTTACTCCTTCGCCGACGCCTACTCCACATATTACGAATATGGCAAATTAAGTTTTTAATTGCTTTCCATCTTTATACATGGTGGAAACGGGTTTCACCGCGAATCTCCTAAAAGATAAAAGAAACAGGCTGGACATCTTTAGTTTCATATTTTCCGCTAAAAGCATTTTCTTTTAGCGTTTTTTTATGTAATAGATAAATATAATTGCAGAATTGGCACACCATTATCCTTCAATTCACAGACTACTTGTGTATTTTAGCATTACATAGAATTACTGCTTGATAAAAAGAAATAAATATCCAAGAGACAACAAGACTTATGATTGGAATGAAAATCTTTATATTGATGGTGCATTTTGATCAACACCACATTACGTATTTCATTATTACATAAAAATATTATTTGATACAGTAAAAGAAATATCCAAGAACCAAATGATTTATTATTAACATGAAAGGTTCTTTATTACGGGTGCATTTAAACAAATGCTCAAGATCATGCTACTCCTTAATGTTTTATATTCTATTTTCCTTCTGAATTTGATACAATCAATGAGAATTAGTCTCTCAATAAGAAAGAAACGTTTTCTGCTCTAGATTACACTGACGAGACCATTTAGAGAACCATTGAAATTAACTGATAACAAAGGAACACATGCAACCAATTATTATGGAGTAGTTCTCGTTTCAAATCATGAAAAACCACACACATTCAATGCGTGGATTATCTCCGAACACAGTAAGTCAAGAACTTAAATGTTAATACCCAATTTTTGGAGTCCAATTGGCGTTGTCTTCAGTCTGTGTCACGATGTCTTGAAATGCAGGGACACGCACTCGCATGGGAGTACAACGATGCACACGCTAGGTTTGCGGGCGCGAATTGAAGTAGCGACCAGAAGCATTCACACACAAGAATGTAAATATGGAAAGTGAGCAAATCCCGGTCACGTGCGGCAACTTGTGAAGGTGCTCTTAAATGTAATTTAATAATACGACTTGATCTTACTCGCTCTATAATAAAACGAATAGAAAATTGAATAAAACTAACTAAGCAATCAGACTTAGAAAGGAAAAGACTGACTTTAAAGTCGGGTGGCTCTTAGAGCGAAAAATGTATGTCCGTCTGAGTGGACGTGTGGTAGACGATTGAGAGCGGATGCGAGGCTGAAACAGATCAGGTAGAATGCTGAAGTGAAAGGACGCCCGTTTACTGGCACTATCTTACGGCCAGTTAACGAAGCTCAATGCTAATACGGGTAAATTTTGTTAAATGAAGGGTGAAGGAAATGTGCGCTTTCTGGTGAAAGGTTTTTCGCCTAACAAAGGGCAGCTACCGCAGCCTGCATTTTGGGGATGAGAAGATGCCAAACGTAGCCTCGCTGACAGGAGTTTAGAAGCATGTAGCCTCACTTAGGGCAAGCGTTATTCCCAGCCGGGTGGAATTATGTGTGCCGAAACACCCGCCCTGAAAGGAGAAAATGTAAAAAAAGTCGCGACTAGAGGGATCATATCTCAGTACCAGTTTAACTGTCGAAAAAATTATTAAAGGCAATATTTGTTGGAAATTATGTCAACTTTTACATTGGAGTCGGTTTGGCTCTAATGCTCAGTCAGTAGAGCGCTGCGTTACTGACTAAATGGCCGGGGTGGAGATTTTTCATCACACCCCAACATAATCACTGACTCCCAAGTCTACTCCCAAATCTGCTGGAAAATGAGCACCTGATCCATCTTGGGATGAAACCGGCCGGAACGGGATGCTGACCACAAAACGTCCGCGAAGGGTCGAGACCAAGAAATTGCTGAGATCTACGCTCCGCGAACCTCCGGGACGTCATCCGGGCTTTTGTTTGATAGTTTGATTTTTTCACTTATAACTTTTACCTTTACCTTGTCGTGTATTCGGAAGTTTTTCTCGAAAGTTTAGACCTAGTACACTTATTAAGGCAGAGGAGTTGGCCTGGGAGCGATTTCGCTGTATGACGAAATTTTACCCCTAATCGGAATTCGAACATCCACCCAGCTGTTTAGACTCGCAATATATATTATAACAATGTATGTTTTTAATGTGTTGATTCATAATAATCTCATTCTCAGATCGCGTCATTCTCCCACCAGAATGCTCGCGGTTAGAACGGCGGTTACCTGACAAAACTTTCATTTTATTTAAAAATTACGATTGAGTTCATTGGCACGAGACTATGGAGTAGTTTATAGAAATCGGCCGATCATTAGAATTGCAAAAAGACGACTATAGGTTGACTAATAATCGGTTGTTGGTATTCAGATTTCTTGTTCATTATAAAAGAGATTATTTGGTCTGGTGTTAATTACGTTCTCATATAGGTTGTTCGAGACACGAAACTTTTCGTCTCCGGTCTGTCGCTGACAGAGAAGTTGAATGCTTCGGTGAGGAGTTCGGGGTCAGAAGATCCGCATCACTGGAGCACAGTTCCTTTGAATCGCATCCAGACGGAATCTGGAGCTGCCGTGACTTTACTTCGCTTCTCTGCTTGTGCGAGAAGTGCTTGAGCTACTTCCAGCGAAATGCAAGTGCAGGAAAGGCGATGAGACAGCGGGACATGTTTTCAGGAATTGTGATATTTACGGGAAAGAAAGAGCAGGGTGTGTGTGTTCTATTTGAAAGGAAGTGGAATCGGAAATATGGCACGGAAAAATAATTTATTGCGAAGCCTGAAGAGACATACGGAATACAAATAATGTGTCTAAAAAATCGGACTATTTAGAGATATTTTGAACATGAGGTATCTCCAATTTATGGAAGAGAAATAATTTTGTATAACTAATGAAGAAATATCGGATACTATTAACCATAATGCATGTTCCTTGGGTGTACGCTGCATGAACTAAATGAATTGTACAAGCATGAGCTAATTGAAGTTATCACGTGTCTTTTCCTCGTATTGGTACACGGAAGGAATATGTCAATTAGATTTGTCCTTTCAACAATATAATTTAACTTCTTAGTACGTATTACAAGAAAATATAATAGAACCTTTTGACGGCTTCCAAGGTAAAATATTCTCAGAATCTCTGTGTAAAAGCTCATTCGTCTTAGAAGAAAATTCAAATTAGTTGATTCTCATAAGGAACATCTTTTCTCATTCCGGAATCTAACAGAGAAGAATTACATGAAATGAAACTTATGCTTTTGAAATATTCTTATAACGTTATATGCTTAATTTTAATAAAATTTTTACGACCTTTTAGCGGCGAATAATATAAACATTTGGGGAAGATAAAACAGGGGGTAAAATTCTATCGTCTCGCTCGATTGAGGAAAAACACATTACCGGTAGAAGAGCTAGTGAATTAATTTGTTGACCGATGGTTGCGATAGATTTACAAAATTTGAAAGTTCTACCAACATATGGCCAGGTATACTTACTGTTACCCTTATGTTCAATGGCGAAGTAGAAGAGATGGCTACGCGGTGTACAAACCGTATATCAACATCTAGCAATAAATTAAAAAATAATATATTGTCAAGAAAGCTTTTACCAACTTTCTTTGACCACGTGTAGGACAAAAAACGAAATATCTTTTAGTTCTTTGCAATTAACTACTAAGCACAGAGCGTAACCCTTCATCTTCTGTCGTAGTTTCCATTTTCTTTTAGCAAAGTTACATAATTTTGACTTTCTTTTATACGTAACCACAGTGGAATTCTTCTTAACCGGTCTGTTTGGAATCGAGACCCAGATAGGTTACTCGTTTGTCCAGTTAATACGAGGTTCCCGTGAAATATAGATTTTCATTCCAAAAGAGCCTACGTTTGCATCAGGTTAAGACGAATTAAGGAGCAAAGCAAACTTCATTGCAACTCATGTGATTGTATTGTATGTCTCTTATCTCAACTCATGTATACGTCAAGTAGAGTACGACTGTGTCAACTTTTGTGATTAACACTTATATACTTTTGTGTTTTGTAAATTCTTTTGTAAATGTCTTTTGTAAATATATTTCCCATGTGCAGTCTTTGTGTCCAGACCATTGGTTTTCCGTGGTTCCCAACTGTGCTCAATGAATTTCTCAGTTGCACTTATTTCAGATATAAAAAATATTCTACAATATGACGAAAGTTTATGATATTCTAAAATTAATATTTTATCATTGCAAAAATAAGTTTAATATTACAACAGCAGGCAATAAAAATATCAATCTTTATATGTACAATGAACACGCAACCGAACAGTTCATTGAGAGTAAATACCAGGGCATGTAACGCACAGCCCACGGAATTAAACCGCTTGAGAAGGCAAAGGGGCTAAAGCCTCGCCACATATAAGTTAAAGTGTAAACATTCTAAATAAAATGCCCTATTTAATTGGAATTGAAAATTGTATTGTCTGTACGTACATTAACNATACACATCTAGATGTGTATAAGAGACAGTATATATATATATATATATATATAAATTTGTGAAAAATCAGTTGCTGTTTTCTATTCTTACCTTTTAAAATGATTTTTGATCACTCCATTTTCCGGGAAAGGTCGTTTGAGCGATCAATGTTTGAGTCGCTACCTGCAAGTTTTATACGCAGAAAAAGAAACTTTTACTTAACTTTACTCTGATGGAGAGGAATTATGGTCATGCAACATCAAAACATGCCGCAACGCGCGTTTCATGCAACATCAAAATATGTCGCAGAATTATAATGCAATAGAGTGGTTAAAAGTGTAAAACAAAATTTTCAAAATGTGATTTTTTAAATCAAATCTATGATATTTGTGCCTAAGCCGAAACTATTTGAACTCTTTATTGTGAACTTAATTAAAATTTTAACGAATTGCAAATAGAAGTAGTTACAATAAAAATTTCTCGCTCCCGTCTATTAGCTTTGGTTTGACTGAGAACGTCGTTTTCCTCAGATAAAAATACAAGGAACTAGAAGAGTGCAATCCTTGTCAATTAAGATGAAAGTTTCATTAAGTGTGAATCAATTAATGTTTGAACGCATTTTTCATGCATTATCCTAGAATATTGCACCATTTTTGCGCACTTCTTTTTGTGTATTTCAAAATTAAAAGAAATATTTTCTTTTTTGTGTTTAACACCAAAATATCTTTGTTCTCAAAATAACCTCAATAAATTAATTTTTTCAACAATTATTTTATGTTTAGTCGCTTAGTGTAAGCGTAACAGCTAACAATGGTCTCAGAAACATGTTTAATCTCAAGGCATTGCATTTGTAACATATATTTTGGAAACATTTCTGTGTGATACTTTATAGAAAGAACGAAGTACGTACCAGTCACATTCTTCAATAATTTTCACCGGGAATTTAACTCTCCTTTAGCATCAGTTAATTGAAAATATCAGGAATTAATTTGATGCCATTTCTCGCGGTTAGACTATTAAGTATTTTATGATTAACCACACAATAGAATAAATTTTATTTGTAAATATAAACATGTAAAGAAAGTTCAAACAAATAGAAGAAAAGGTATTAATGACAAAGCAAGTGCATTGATAATATTTTAAGTACTTTATATGGATAGTTCAATTGCTATGAAAATCAAAAGTCAAAATTGGCGTGTACATAGTGTCGAGACTAACAAAGGCACACTAAGTGCCCAGCTTCGTTCTACAATTGCCATTATGCAGCAGGTATCTTCCGTCATAAAGTAAATGTGGTGTTTTTACATCCCTCGGTAAAATTTAAATTGAAACGGAGCATCAGTTTTTAAAATTTACATTTTGTGCATATTACTTTTTTAAATATTAATGTATAAAATGATATACGGGTGATATTATTTGAGAAACTTCCTTTACAGCATATTAACTATTTCTTATATACTTGATTTATAGCTTATTGTTTATCAGTCGGGACCATACATTTTAAATTTGTTTGTATAGTTTCTTAAACAATTTGTCGTAACAACTGGAACAATTGTTGTTAAGAGTGGGACACAGACTTTGTTAAAATTTCTAACATGTCTCGGGGATTTTTCTGTATATTTGCATCGCTTTAGTATAGTGAAAATTGAGAGTAACTGTGGACTGGAAGAGGAAACACCCACACACGTGTTATGGGATTGTCTCCATTTCGCACAAGAGAGTGCTAATTATCTCCGCGAAAGGGGACCAACGAAGGAAATTGTGACCACAACAGAGAAGAACAGAATCGTAAATACTGAGAGCAAATGTTATGAGTGAGAAGAGTTCGTGTGCAAAATTTGTGAATGTTGGTTGAACTAGCGTAGATAGAATTAAATGACTAAAATATCTGAAATCGATTTAAATAAACAGAGTGGCATGTACTTATTGTGAAATCTTTCCTCGGCGGCCATTTGAATTAGATTATTGCAATTAAAATTGATGGTTTAATATTTGGCGTGTTTTGAAGAAAACACTTATTTTAAAGAAAGACCAACTTTTAAATTACGCAAATGATGCAGTTTACTGTGATTTGTAGTAAACTTTGCTTATTTATTTTTCATCACTTTGGTCTTTAGGTAACCGGACACTTAAGATATATATTTTTTCCTTTTTGATTTAATGAAATTTATATTAAAAATATATTTAAAAACAAAAAACTGTTATGTATTTGTTTTTTTTACTTTCAGTATTTAAAATTAAAGGCAGAGCAACGCTCTTATTTTTTCAATAAACGAATACTGTGAAATAAAAGAATAATAAAAGAATTCTTCTTTTTTTTCCGATGAGGTCTGCTAGGGACCACGTTTTAATTTCAATTCTTCACACTAAGTCGTTTTGTCTTCCTTTCCTTCCAGTGTTTCTTAATCCATTCTCTATGCTGCTTCTTTCTGTCCCCAGACCTCCACACACCAGGTGACTTTCTCAATCATCCTTCTTTCTAAATGTGTCTCTGTTTACATTTTCTTCTTCTGTTATATTACTTCTTTGTTCTTCATGCACAAAATCTTAAAATTCTTCTTTTTGAGGTACATCGAAATTCCAGTGTATCTTGCATGGGTCAACGTTGCAAGCCGCATTCTCCGAAATCAATTGTACCTTCTTTAGAAGTGAAAGGTGTATGTTCAAACAATACCTCAATAACTGAAGATGCTTAGGGTGGGCCCTAAATTCGTCGCACTTCCTCCTTAGCGCCGACCGGCCACTTTCAATAATCTTCTTAACAATATCCAGCTTGTGAAAGCCAAGAAATATTAATATTTCACAAATTGATAGAATGTCTTGGCGCCGACGTTACAGTCCTAATGCATTGCATAACTCAATGGTGGATTCCTCCTCCGAACTTCCACCTGTGGTAGTTCTTACTTTCAGCGGCTTTTCCATTCTGCAACTGAAATTGTGTATTTCAAGGGTAGGAATAAAATTCCAAGGTAAGATCAGATATTTAATCTGAAATGATTTGTTTTCGTGAGTAGTGTTAACTTACTTCTCTCGCTCTCTCAGCCGATAAGAAATGAAATGGTTCTTCCGCCCTTGAGATCGTTGACTGGTTTTCTCTTGACCTCAGTTGATCCGCTAGTGCTTAATTGGTATTGCCTTCTTCACACCTGTCCTGCATATCTACAAGAACATTTTCCTATCTGCAATACGCGACGCGCCGTGTCGGGTTGAGGTCCCCCTCCCCAGTTTCTTATGCATGGATACATTTAACCCCTACTCAATTCAGAGCTAAGCCCCCACAAAAGCTGACCGAGCACGGAAAAGAATTCTTCTTTCACAATGAATTATTATTATTTCTTATGATACCGGTACCGATAACTATCCGGGAGTTAAAGGGGAAATGTGTCATTTATCTCGTTTCGTAGTCATCGTCAGCGAATGATGTTCATTGCTTCAGCATAAAAACATTCCACAAAACAGTCAAATGCCATGACTTACAGGTGAGCGCCCAGCGGATGTACCTCGGACAGAAGGGAGGAAAGAAATGTGTTTCGTTCACAGAGGAGAGCGTGTTTAAACTTACAAATATTGCCCGCATAATAAGAGTAAGGCTAAAGTCACGCACGTTTCCTCCGCTCCGCGTCGCTTATGCAAATAGTCATTTAGTGGAACTGGCGTCAGCTGACAGGAGTAGGGGAACGTGAGTAGGTGTATAAGGAAGAAAGTCACTTCAGGACGATAACAGACATGCTTCGTGGAGGTCTAGTACAGAGCATCCANCACTTCAGGACGATAACAGACATTCTTCGTGGAGGTCTAGTACAGAGCATCCAAGCACCTGCCTTCTAACTACACAACGCTTTTATTGCAAAGCACGTTACCATATGTTACGAAAGTAATACTTATTGTTTACTGTGCAATAAACACAACGGTGACTATTTTTAAAATAATAGAAATAGACATTCTATACTCAGATGCCAATATAACACTATAGTGAATATACTTACATAGGAAATAAATGGTGACGTCGGACATTTATACGGACGATTACGTTGTATATTGCTCTTACTAAACTATGTTGCTACATTCATGTTTATTTTTACAACGTGTTAGCACTAAACGACGACTCCAACCACGAGACGTTGCGTTGCGCATTTTAATGAGAACAAAATGTATTGTAATCCTCCGTAAAAAGGTCATAAGTTGTAATGTGTATTATTTATCATATATAATGGACGCTAATAGTAGAAGACATAATTATTTTATTTATATATAATTCACTTGTAAAATGTACTTTTACCATTTAATTTATTAATAAGCATTGATAAATAGCTACCGTCCAAAATACTTAACATGATGGACTCAATATTTTTTGGTTTCAAAACAGTTAAATTTAAGTAGTAATATAAATTTAAGAATATATAAAGATGTAAAAACTATGGACTCATAACACTTCTAAAAATAGTTTATAAAATCTTCGCTATTGTACTGAATAAAAGTCTGACTGTATTAGTGGAAAACAAATTAAACAACGCTCAGGCCGGTTTCCGCCAGAATAGATTTACTATTGATAACATATTCTTGACCTGACAAATATACGAGAAATGTCCCGAATATGGCATTGACTTACATAACATGTTCGTTGACTATGCACAAGCTTATGATTCCGTGCTCAGAGAGAAAAATCTTGCTCACCCTCGCTGACTACGAGATCCCAGGAAAACTAAGAAACTTAATAAATCTCGCACTAAGTAAAACCAAAACTAGAGTTAGAATCAATAATCATCTAAGTGATGAGTTAAATGTTTACCGTTTATCGGCGACTGTTTTGTTTAGTAATGGTCGTAATCCAGACCTAATTGGATTTCAGGGGTAACATTTCCACTCGAATAGAACAATGTATGACTTACGCTGATGATTTATTGAATATCGCCAGAACAAGAGAAACATTAAAAAAGGTATTCTTTGAACTCAAGGTGAACTCCTTACAATATGGACTATACATCAACACGCAAAAAAACCCAAAAAGAAACAAAGTATATGAGGTGAAAGACAGGGGATCTGAATCTTACGAATATCACAATTAATGATGTGGTATATGAAGCAATAAACTCATCGAAATACCTTGGCTCTGTGGTAAACGGAGATAATTCAATTGAAGAAGTTAAAGGAAGTATAGTAGCTGGAAACAGGGCATTCTTTTTTCATACAGCATTGTTTAAAAATAAACTTCTCTCTAAAGGTGACAAATTAAAACTATATACAGCGGTACTAAGACGAGTAATTACATTCGCAGCCGAAACATGGACTCTGAAAGCAAATGTCATCCAAAGGGTAATGATATTGGAGTCAATTATTTTATCGTGGACGAGTTGAAAATTATTGAAATAGTTTCAGCTATTTCATACTTTGGACACATGTTTTAATTGTTACTCACATGAAAATGAGTTACTTTAACACGTAAATTAAAATACTATAGAACCAATCAACTGACGTTGGAAATAACAGTCAATAAGACACCATGGCTCTGGCACTGTGGATTATATTTCTGTGCATCATGTGGGTAATTAAGTCTTCAGAGCATCTTCTTCCACCAGAGGGAGCTGTATGGAACTCAAGGGTACCAACCACATCTCGACCAACAAACGCTACAAATATGGCGACTACTCCTTTTTGATATTTTATTTCTCCAGCTAGGATCCAGATGTGTGAAAATATTCAACACATTTTTAACTCATTAATTCTAAATGCCTTCTCGCAGAAGGAAGTCTAGGGCCAAGAGAAAATTGTTTCGGATCGGGACTCGAACCGTATCACCTGTCTTTACCAAAGGTGAGCTACCGGTGTACCACCTGCCGAGACTGACAAAGCACATACACAACGTCCGCCTGACCTGATCCAGTGGATCAGCGTCACACCCCATACAGGGTATATGCTTCCTATGCAGGAAGCGCTTGTACACGGTTTCCACGTACTTCCATGTCTTACGTTAAATGCAATATTTAACTCACAACTTTCAAGTACTAACTTGGGGAGGGTAAGTTTACGTCCTCTACGGCGAGGAGGTTCCGGGTTCAAGTTTCTGTGCGTCGCAATTTCCACTTGGCCGTAGATGATGGATATTTAATGTATGTTATAAGTAATGTTTATAAACGTTGATCCTAAATTTGTAGCAAGAATTATTGGCATCTGTTTTAGCGTTTGCAAATTACAGTGGAGCATATTATGTTTGGAAGTGAACGTCCTTAACACGAAACATATTTTACTTGACCATCGCGTATTATGATATTTTCTTATTATTTTGTTGAAGTATACTTGTTTTGACGTCTTTGTAGTGACAATTTATGAATAAGTAATTTTATAAATATTCTGTTAAATCAAAGCAGTAGCGAACTGCGTATGACCACGTGGGGAACTATAGACAATATTTTTTTATAGACAAGCAAGGGACCATCCCATCAATTTTGATCAGGGGCCCTTGGGTAGTGGCGTATGTAATATTTACAAAAGCAATTATTTAATAAATATTTTCCGTTTTCTATTTATTATTCAAAATGANTTTTGTTGGTATAAAGCTTTTTCGGCTGCATAGCAGCTATCGTCAGTAACATACACTGAAAAATATTTAAAAAAATTTATTTTACACTGAAAAATATAATTTTTTTATTATTTTACACTGAAAAATATAAATAAATATTTATATTTTTCATTGTAAGTTACTGACGATGGATGCTATGCAACCGAAAAAGCTTTATACCAATAAAACAATGAGCAACATAGAAACGCCTTTCAATTTATCATGCTTTGATAATGTTGCTAAAGCTCCACAATTACCAAGTATAAACACCTTCTGTTAAACTTTTCCTATTTAAAATAAATTGTAGATATTAATGTACCAAAAATTCGAGATTTTAAAAGAAAATTATTAATGCTATTGATGCCTAAGTGAAATTTGATACTAACTGGAGGAAAACCGGTGGAAAACCAGGTCCAGGTTAGAGGTACAGGTATAATGTACACATCCGCCTCAAGATTGCGTACAGTTATAAATAAACTATTAATAAACAAAGGCCAATCAATCCCATCAATGTAAAAAAGGATTCTATACCAAGGCGGATTTTACAATTCAGCACACTTCTAAGATAAAAATATAGTTACGTGTTATAATAGGCACAGAATACCAACAAATGTGTTTCTTTCACAAGATAGACACTGATAAATCCTGCAGTGACCAACTTAGTCCGTGATAGTTTGTGACTGACTGTTGACAATTTTTGATTCTTAATTGAGCTAATATTTAGGAAGTAGAAAAGTATTAACCAGTAATTATCGAGTAAAGTTTGTATTTAAATTTTAAACTTTTAAGTGAATTATTAAAACTAATGACGTCAAAATTTTCCGTCAAAAATCTTCCATTAACTGAAGGTAGCTCTATCGTTAAAACACTAAAATATCTCAAATCAGGATAAATAAACAGTACATATTAAGATTTCGGGACAATAACATGTACTTAATAAGATTTAAACATTAAAACATACTGGTCATATAAATGTAATAATTGCAATAAATATTTATAGTGAAATACATCGCGTCTTACGGACGAAACAAAGATTTTAAAAAAAAAATGACAATTTCTAAATCACGAAAACGATAAATGTTGACTTTAATTTGTAGTAAAAATGACTACGGAAAATTTACATCATTTTAATCTACATCTCACCAGACATTTTGAGAAAGATATTAATTTTTTTCAGCGGTGATATTCTTAAATCAAGAAACCGTTGCGCTCTTCTGCCCATACTTTTGCTTGCTCACATGTAGTTCAAACGAGTCAAGCTTGTTCCATAATAGGGTTTATATATTATACTACTACTGATAGAAAGTTTTCATCATTATAACTCATATTTTTGTTGTTTAGAATTATTAGTATAAAATTAAAGGAAACAATTATTCATCACAGTGATTCGTCTAACTTGGAGTGCAGGTCTCTTCTCAAGCCGTTAGTTTGTTCTGACATCGTTCCTTCGGTGATTGTGGCAGTACGCCTGGTCCAAAATTTATCTCATCTGGCATTCATTGTCGGAACATACGATCTATTAATGATCAATGTTATGCTTTTAACTCAATGAGTAACTAGAGCCAGTACAAGTCTATTCGTCAGTGCTGCGTGTGGAAGATTCCCACACTGCGTCGTCAGGAAGTGGAAATCACCCGTGTTCAAGGGCACAGTATAGAACATCGAACAACGCAGCGTTGCGGGAACATGTTTTATTCCGGTGCATCATATAGCGTTGCGTATTTGTATATTTGCCAACACAGCTAAGTGTATTGGTGCTATTTGTCTGTATTTGTTTAATGTGGGAAATATGCGATAACGCGTATCCGTCCTCTTGTCGGTTTTAAGTCGCACAACTAATGACTCAATCAAGGTAAATATTTGCGTGAACTGCGTAAATTGGGTTACCGTGTTTCGGCCATAGAAATATAAAGAAAAAATTAACTTTATTGTGTAAAAAGCAGTTGCAAACTACGTATGACCTCGTGGGAGGCAATAAACTATATTAATATATACTATCTTGATAGTATATTTCTATGGTTTTGCTCTGTAAAGCGCACGCAAACGCGTCAAGTTAATAATCTGGTTCTGTAACCTACATTTTGACATTTCTTGTTCTCCAATTCTTTTAATATGAATAGGAAAACGTATATGGATTCAGAAAACGAAACAGATATAAATATTTCTTGAATTATTTCAATACATCCCGTACATTATTGGTATAAGAAAACATGTTCTTTCCTTGTTCAGATCATGTGAAGATGGCACATTTGTGATATTTGTGATTTCGTAAAGAAATTAGCCAAATACAGGGAATACGCTTCACAAATACCGCAACGCCAATCTTTCGACCTACTTTCGATCAAGTTCCAACGTGATATGGATAAGGTCATACGCGCCATGATCATGTAATCCAGTTTCATTGCGTTCGGATATTCGAAATTCGCATATGTTTTGCAAAAATAAAACTATTGTTATTTGGCGACTTCTTATTTTAGTTTCTACCATCGGATTCGTTACATTGTAAACAAACTGAAATTGAAAAAAAAAAATTCTATGATTTAGTTGACTACGTTGTGTGATGTGCGCTTATTGGCTTTGTTGTTACTTATGATCAGGTGAAAATGGCGCTAAAACCCGGGATTCCTGCTTTGATAACAGGTGCGTTAAACTGAACGCAAATTGTGAACAGTTATAGAAGGCGAAAAGGAGGCGTGGTGATTAACACCCCTTCGGTGTAAGTCAGGGTTTCTGGGTCCGATTCCTGGCTCGTTGTCATTTTCACCTGACCGAAAGTTATAACGTATCGTCTCCTCGTATAGGTAGAAAGAAGAAATATATGAATTGGTTTTGTTGTTTTCACAGTATACATTAACTTCTTATTGCGTACTACATGAAAGCATAATAGTAATTTTTGACGATTTNAATTTTTAAAGTAAAATATACACATAGCTCGGCGAAAGTTTATTCCTCTTAGATGAAAATTTTAATTTGTTGATTTTTATGACAGGGAATATGCATTATTTAAATCTTATTTTGTACTGGTTTATAATAAACAAGAATTAAATGAAATAAAACTTAAGTTTTAAATGCTACATTAAATGAATTTAACCTAATTTTTTTGAGATTCTTTCTTAATTCTGTCTTACAGCATGCTCAGCGTTTTTTTTTTAATATTTCTATATCGGGCTCTCTTACCTGACTAAATTTACCTCTGCTGTTTGCCATTGAAACTACTTTCAATTTAATAAAGATCTCTCCTTTATTTTCAAACAGAGAGAACAACAACAAACTAACTGCAAACTGCGTGTAACCAAGTCGGGGATAAAAACTACGTTACACTCGCGAAACAAGCAAGGGTCCATCACATTAATTCCGATCAAGGGCCCTGGGGGAGTGGCGGATTTAATAAGTATAAAATAAATTATTAAATAAGTACGTGCTGTTATATATACATATTATTTCAAAGCGAATCATACAAACTATGTGCTCTTAAAATTTGAAATAACGATGTGAATGACGTTCGCTTCTATGGAAAATCCACCTCTAACCAAAGGAAAACCGTAGAAATTCTTGCACCAGCATGGGGCCAATGAGAGAATGTACGTTATGCTGCCAAAGTTGTGTAGTGTTAGAAAAGAACAATTTTAAATAAAAATGTTCAAAAACAACATGCATAAAGAAAGGAATTTAATCAGTTTATATAGTTGTATAACAATGGCATGCAATGGAAAACAATATTTACGTGCAGATTTAAACTCTAATTAACTTCTTAGAGAAAAACTTTGATCAAATATTACATTCTTTAATAATATAGAAACAATAACACACTCGAAATATTTTTACCGCAGATTTGAAGAGATTAAATTTATTTATAACGTTTATATTTTGAGAAGGATATTATACAAAGTTATTTTTCAATACTATGTCTTTTTGGAAGTGCTGGTCACGCCAACACGAGAAATATTAGCCTTATTACGAGAGTTAAGTTTCTTAACTAGAATTTTTCTTCTGAAGTGGGATTTACTTATAATCCGAACAAAATCTTTTGTATTCTACTGGAAGTAAGACTGTCTTATTGGTTGGGGTTGGCGATATCATCCCGAACAATGAACTGATCGGAGTCCCAAGACAGACAGTATATAGTTTTCAGTTTTAAAAATTCAAAAGGTAGATATATTTAAAATTATGTCCAGAAATGAATATGATTTACAACTGGAAATGTCAAATTTTATAACACTTAATAGTCAACATTCATAAATTATTAACAAGCTACAAACAAAACTTAACCTGTGTGTGTACAATCTCTTTGTAGCAAATTATATCTTCTCACAAATTTTCTTTGCACAAATTTTAGAAAACTGTTATCCAGTTGCGCATAGTGAAGACAATAATTGTGGAGAGAGAAGTAGAGACGAGTAATGCTTGTTATATTTAAGGAATCCTTTTTTAGAAGTCAAAATAGTGAATGTGTACACACACCTGGTGTCACAGATTCATCAAAACACGACCAACCACAAATATGCTTAGTCGCAGAAAATACAAATTCTCTAATGATACTATATATTCCTCAAATTTTGTGTCTTAAGTTATATTTATAATAGATAATTTCCAGCATGATAAATTGAAAGTCGTTTCTATGTTGCTCATTGTTTTGTTGGTATAAAGCTTTTTCGGCTGCATAGCAGGCATCGTAAGTTACATACACTGAAAATATAAATGTACATAAAATGACAGTTATAAAAGTAAAAAATATAAAAAATAAAAATAAAAACATAATATGAAAGTATACAATAATTGGGTGAAACAGTATCAAAAGAAGTGTACTTTTTGGTCGTTGTTGAAATAAAGAAAAGAAAGAACAATGAAAAATGAATAAAAGAAAACAAATACAGAGTGAGCAAACCGACAAAATTACGTACATGAGTATTGAGGAATATTTTTGGCGAGTGCGCAGAGTACGCCGAACGGAGGTCATTATATGGAAAGTGATGGGNGCGAAGTGTGAGACTGTTGTGTTATTTTTCCATGCATTTACGTGTTCCTGTATCCTTTGTTTGAATGTTCGTCCAGACTGCCCGACATACACGGAGGGACAATCACTACATGTGAGAGCATACACTCCACTTCGGAGGAGATGAGGAGTGGGGTCCTCAGTGTATGATAAGGTTGTGATAAGTGTTTGTGGAGGGAAGAAGGTAGTGTGAATGCTTAAATGTATTAATGAATTCGCGATTTTAAGTGAGTGGGCCTATGAAAGGTATTGCATGTCTGAAAGGGATTGACTTTTTTCTTATTAAATTCAAGCGTGTCTTTTATTTAAGGAAGATGGAATATCAACATAATCGAAGGATTCTGAAGAGGATATGTAGAAGCCAACCCATTGTGCGTGGTAGCAATATTACGTGCTTGACCTGCTTATTCACATGTTCTGAACATATGTGCTCTGAAGATTGATGGGATTTATGTGAACTTCTACATACGAAGATGGATAATCAATATGGTGACAAAGGGAAACTGGAGATTAACTGGCTCCTATGTAGTAGAAACGTTACTGTGGTGATTGTAACGATTAGTGTCACTTTCCTTTATTCTTTTTTCCTTTATTCTTTGTCATCTTCGTAGGTGATACTCCTTCGCCGCCGCCTTCTCCACATATTACGGAGGCACCCGTGGAGCTGGATCGAGAAGTTAGTTGTGTACTTGAGGGATGGTGTCACCGTGTTTCCAGAAACATTAGTCATTATGTGCTACCTAACAACAGCACCACCCTTTTGCAACCGACGTTGTCTTGTGGTAACCAATCACCATCTGGTGATTGTTTGCACTGTTCTCGACCACGTTGAAGCTGGAGCCACCATTCGAGACACTTGGGGTACGTGAGCGCAAGCAAGGGACCATCCCATCAATTCCGATCAAAGGCCCTAAGGCAGAGGTGGATTCAAAAAATTCAGCAAAAATTCTTAGATAAAATAACAAGTTAGTTGCGAGTTATAATACTAAGAGCATGTCAATATGTTTGTAATTTTAAGCAAAAAATTACATGTAAGTAATTATCGAACTATAGATTATTCTGAGTATAGTGTTTAAAAATCATAAGAATTGAAATAACACTAAATTCACGCGATATTTTTACAATAAACACGCTCCTAGACAAAGCCTAGAGAACCTGTATAATAAATCCGCCTCTACCCAAAGGAAAAACGGAGAAAAACCCGGGCCAGGATGGGGCTACAGAGTTTATGTACACAACCATGCCGAAGTTGAGTACACATAAAACTAAATTAATATGAGCCATAAGACAACACAATCATGCAAGAAAATAGTTTTTGAAATTGTTATAAGTTATTTTAAAAGTACTACAGCAATGGCGTGATAAAGTACAAAACGAATTTACCTTTTATTAAAATCAATAAATTCTTTTACAGTGTAGAAGCACAGGTGCAGGAGGTAGTTTTTAACCGCGGATTTGAAGATATTCAATTTCATAATATATTTTATATTCTTTGGCAGGGAATTATATAGGACGAATTCCGAATGATTAGGACCGTTTTGGAAAAGCGTGGTTGATCCTCTAGGGCGATGAATATTACTACTATTGCGAGTATTGTGTTCGGGAACGAGACTGTTTCGTATAAAGCAAGAGTGGCACTTCAGTAATTCGGTCTTAACAAACACGACCGTTTCATAAATATAAATGCAAGGAAGTGTTAAGATATTTAATNTAAATCTTGAAGCTTAGGTGTTTTCAAAGAAACCTCACTATCACTTTAGACATGAAAGCTCTTCTTATGAGGAGGAAGATGTACAAAGTTGTATACAAGCATACTCAATGAAGACAGTTCATAGAAATTGTGAAGCTTGGTAGAGTTCGGATCGGTGATTCGAGTAACGAAATGCTTTCGCTAACGTAGTGCTTACATTACCAACAACAGCATGTGACTCCACGGAAGGCAGCAGGTTGATCCTGATCTTGCAAGATAGGTTGCACGAGATATAAACGGCCCATACGAGCGACAACAACGTTCGTGCTTCAAGAAACTTCAGGAAACAATGAATTACACCGACTAAAATGAAATAAAATTAGAAATTTAATTGATTGAGAAGTTCAGAAGAAGATTTAAATTAAAAAATATTTATTAAATGTAATACAGCCAATGACGTATGTCCCAATTGTTAAGAACAATCAAAATGGAACATTAAACATATTAGAGTATTGAGAAAAGATGAAGAATCGTAAAATGAAATTGTTTGTTTAGATTACATTTTTACTTAGTTCCAAAATTACATTAAATCAACCCGAAAATAAATAGTTTGCAAAATGAAAGAAATAACCAAAATCTAATTTTAAAAGAATATATCTCCATAACTTAAAGTTTTACAATCGTAACAGTTATTTATCGTGTCTCCCTCCAGTCGTTCGTATGTTCCCAGCGACACGTGAACTACAACAGTTACGTCGCATTCACTGCTTTTATATCTCAAAATCGTGTTCGATCATTTTTTCTTCAGGATATTATTTGACATTTCCACAAGGAGAGTCCCTCAAAAAATCTCCATTCTTAAACGAACTGCTCACTCAAGAATGTAAGACAAAAGGCAATTCAAAAACACCGAAACCTAATATGAAACAATCTCAAAAATTCAATTAATACTACCTTATTTTCTACGTCGGATTTTCTCCTTTCAAATTTTATTTTTCCAACAATAAAACACAAGCCATTCAAAGTGCATTTAGTGATAAACGCTCACAGGACAAAAATTTTTGCGGACAAAGATAAGAGCATGTGTGTCCTCTAGGTAGTTACATGCATTTTTAACTGCATTTCTGTATTTAATTCTACATTTATTAGCGTAAATTAAAGTTTTTACTGTGTACCATTCAAATTTGTATAGAGCAAAGCGTGTCGGTTTCCCACTCTTTCAATCGGTGCTCTCATTTTGAAAATTCATTGCTGGAAAACCACAGGTCGAATCGTAACTAAATTTTAATTTGCCTTATTGTCACTTTTAGTTCGAAGGCCCACTGAATTTGAATCTGATTTTATGTAAAATTAATACTTCTTATCAAATTAGCACAACGTTTTCTCGTTCTCAGTGGTGGTATATGACCGAAATTGGTTTTGTAATGAAGCTGATGATAATGTTGTTCGACGTTTTAATCAATATTTTACCCAAGTGATATCAAATGTAGTGGCGTAACGTGTGGAAAGGCTCGTGCTGTGCTGCGGTGCAGACCGGCTCGCTTCAGATCTGTCACTGTAGAAGCCTTGCTCAAAGTTGTACTCTGTGATGAAATACATCGGATTTTTTAATTTAATTAAAAAAAAAAAATTTTCATCATCTCCCATCAACTATACTCATAAAAGCATTGAACCTCCAATAAAAGAATTAAAATATATTTGCTGAAAGTATAAACGATGTCTACAATTCTCAAGATATTTATAAAGTACTAGCTGATTATTCGAAATGTTTATCTTTGGTAAAAGCACAAAAAAAAGAACCCATAAATTTGATGAAAAATGATTGTTTCCTTCTTAAATTCCTTACTTACATTCACATATTATAAGACTATTATTTTTCAAAACATTTTTACGATAGTTTAAATTAATCTGAGTAAATAGAGATATGCTAACGCGGATTTTTTGTTGAAATCTACAAGGTGAACAATATTGTCACTCATGGTTGACATCTATCTTTAACCAGGATGCGTAAGTGAATATGGCCGACTATTTCTCTTCATTACTGTAACATTGGGACCAGTACAACCTATAGATTTTTGAAATATTAACATTTTCAGGCATTTTGCTAGCCGGAAATTCCTAAGGAGATTAAGG
>NNCF01128586.1:2011-113815 GCA_002313205.1 Laupala kohalensis
GGGTCGGCAGGAGGGTGCGCGGTGGGCGGGAAGCCATTAGAGCGGGTAGAATCTGTCGAGTTTGATGGTACCCAAAATTTTTAATCCCTTGCCCTACTCTATGACCATCAGGAACTGTCGAGTTTAAGAACTCCAGTCCCTACCACGTGGAGGTGGACCCTGTCTACTACCAGCTATCTGTCTACTATTCTGTTCCTTTATTACTTTTCTGACACGCATTATTAATGTTATTATTTCCTGTAGTTCATTATAATTGTTTCCTTTACCTATCAACCTGTGCCATTCATTTTGGTGTATAAGCTCCTGTTTTCTTTATTAGTTGTATCAATCTCCCTCCCTCTTCATTCCCGAATTCTCTTGGCATTTTCCGCAATCGCAATCTAAGGAGTTCGATAATCCGAAACGGTGTAAATATGCTTTAAAATCCCCATGACCTGTCATTATTTGTATTAAGCTCTTATCTGGTTTAAACCGCCATTTGTTTTTCCTTGCATATCTTACATCCTTAATGAAATTATATAATGTTCTTCCTTCTTTTGCTGTGTTCCAGCGGATTTGCGAAAATTCTATCATATTTTCCGTAATCTTCTTTTTTCCGCTGTTTGTTTTTTAATTTTATTTCTTCATGTTCACGTATTCTTTCCGCCTGACTTTGTACCGTAATGTTTGTTTTAATACTGTCAAATCTCTGGGCAGTATTCCTTATAAGTAATGCATGATTTGGTGTTATCTACACTTGGAGCTGGGTAAAGGATCTTAACTGTGGGCGCACATTGAGACGCAGTCGACTCATGCTGAGCAGCGCAGGGCACGCCTGCGCGGCACGAGTGCGTGGCACAGTTTTTGTGGCAGGTCCACAACAGTCAGGCAAGAATGCGCGGCACAGTTCAGTGCTGCCCCTTTAAAAGTACACGGAGCCCGAGTAAACTACACGGAGTCTGTGCTGCCCCTGCGGTGCGTGTCAAGTCGCGCTGTTCCCTTTACAACACGGAGCTACAGAAACTGTGCTACCGCTGCACTGCGTGCGTTACTGCGTCTCAATGTGCACCCCGGGTAATAGACATTGGCGCTGAAAGTGCTTGGCTCTGCTTGTGAGGTATGTATAAAGAAAGTAGTACTTCTAAAATGTTTTGAAACCACTGCAGTATTCCAATGATTATTTGAAATTATTATATTATATTGTTCTATAGCAAAATATACATTACATAACTGTAACGCACGTGAAAAAATATTTCAATTAATATTTGTATTTTATTAGGCTTTGTTATTCAATTTGTGATTCTTATTTGAATGATCAATTTACGTAATAATTGATTATCACGTTTTGTAACGATTTATGGATTAGAAGAACCGTTGTTGCCATTCGTGGTATTTTTAATCTTAGTTTTATTTGATCCCGTTTCGCAGTGAGTCGTAGCTCAATACAATCTCCAACCCTAAGAAATAAGTCCATGAAAGATTTCTTTCAATCTATTCAGNCTCAATACAATCTCCAACCCTAAGAAATAAGTCCATGCAAGATTTCTTTCAATCTATTCAGTAGTTTAGACGCGAATAATTTTCAACAATTTTTCTTGCAACAGTACCCAAGTAAGGATGTAAAGAAAAATAAAGACCCATGTATATCACAAAGACCGGATGATGTGGATGGTCTCGTGCACATATCCAAAAGTAAGATTATTTGATTCTTGGTTGGAAAAACATATAATTTAGTGGTATTCTATTTATAGAACGTATTGAAACTGCGTAAAAATGCCTGAAAAAAATACAAATCCCTTGTGATGCTGGATAGGTTCCAAAGGTAATTCATAAGGTTTAGTTCTCGTCTTTGCTATTAATACTGTGAAGTAATAAATTACTTGTACATATAACAAATCACTCTTATTTACTGATACTGTGATATATTGACTAGAATTTACTAGTTACTTCTACGAGTATTATATTACTAGTATATTTACATAGCCAGGGTCACCGTTGTTACTGCTGAAATAAAATTATCTGGGTGATATCTACTCTATTGGATTGAATACTCGTTAGTGTATACTGAAGCGAAAGATAATTTAGGGACTATGTCCACTACCACTTGACAAAATTTCCACTAAAAAAATTCACTTGACAAAATTTCCTAATTGCAAAAAGAATACTACACTATTCGGGAATTATAAATAACATAAATGCTATCTTTTATGTTTAATATTACAGATATAATATAGGAGAATATGTAAGATACGTTTATTTATAATATTGCCATTGCCATTCACATAAGAATTTTGTATAATGTGTGTCTCATATCATTGAAAGGAAATATTGTCAGTACCACCCAGATATTTCACCTTGATGAAAGGACGCTTAAATATAGTAATAAAACTCCAACGTGTTTTTATATCAAGAAATGAAATGTTCAGACCATATTTTGACTATTTTGTTTGTTTATGTTCTGTGAAATAAAAACATACATATAAACATAACTTAATAACGATAATTTTAGTTTGATGGGTTATATTTTTTCTTTATCTAGGGAAACGAGATATCCTATGAAGAAGAGAAACATTGAATCTTTCGTCTATCATAACAATGTAATATCACTATACTACTGTAATTCCGAGCGCGGATTTTAAAATTTTATGATTATATTTGTCATATATGGATAAATAACCTCACCCTCTGTAAATACAGAAAACAGTACTAAACATAAGTATGAAAGTTTGGAGTCATGCTATTCAATGCTACCATTTGCAATATCATATCAAGTTTGTCGTAAAATATAGTAACAGCAGTTTGTAAACTGTGAACATTTTTACGACAAATATGTGTCTGAACATAGAATATGACTATCATGACGCAGTAAAAATTCAAAACTCTTTCTCCTTTTTATACATAGTTTATAGCTTAACTTCTCCAAGTCATATGTTAACTCTACAGCTTTCTGAGCATTAAAATTGTATAAGTACCCTAATTCCCTCAAATTGTCTCTCCACTATTTGGTTTATAACCAAGAAAAACATATAATAAAATCTCATATTCATATCTCTTGATATATGTTTACTATGCTAAAGGTGCGAACTTCTAAAAGTTGTGTATAACTCTGCCTGCGTTTTACTTCTAACGTACCAACACATACTCGTGGCTCTTCTCTGATTTTAAAAGTATGGCGACTATTCTTTGAAAAAATATTTCATTGTTATTCCGTAAGATATGATCAAATTATAAGGGGGGGAGGAACAAGTGTTCTTGAAACGTTGCAATAGGCGGAGATGAGAGATGAACGGTACGACTTGAAATATCCTTTGAATTTTTTTTCTTTCTGGTAGTTATAGTTTCAAATCAAACAAATTAAAATAAATGGGACAAATAATAATCAACTCAAATTTTGAATTAACTCAATATTGTATTTCATAATTATTGGAGTCGGTACATATATTTTATATATTTACATCATTGGAACATACGTTCTCATCGCACAAAAAGAACTTGCAAACTATTTCACTTCCTTTAGCAAATATATCTGAAGATGAATGAGGGTAAAATGCTGATGTATCGATTTATGAAAGAAAAAAAAAACTTGGAACGCCGAAGTTTTAGCCTAAACGCAATTTTTTCAGACTCGATTCATACTTAGTTTCAAGTATTACTGAGATAAAATTTTGAATGTTCATAGATACATCTGAAATTTTATGATACCTTACGAATAATCTCGCGATTCGAGCGTAGTTCATTCTTTAGAAACTTATTAAGTCGTTTCTCTGTAATTGAACGGGAGAAAATTGTTTGTGTAACCATAGAGAAATACAACTAAAAATTGAGGACGTAATTAATGTTTTCGCGTGTATTGTGTATTAAAATCTTATTCTTGTAATATGGGCTGGGATAAGCTTTGTGAAGTATGGTGCGTCTTTAGACCGAATAACCAGCAATTCATTATTGGGTTTACCAGCATGTTTCAAGCACCCCATGCAGATGAGAAATTCCAGAATGTTGCTAGAACGGAGCTTTGAATGTGAGCGGCCGTAGTTGTTGACCCTGGCCAACAAAGAGTGCGTAGTAAGTCTTTCTCTGGGAGGGAACGAGAATATTGGCAAAGCCTGAAGGGTACCGGTGACGGCGCGCGGGGTCAGGCGACCAACAGCTCTGCTACCAGCTACTGCCCATTACGAATTCAATATCCCGACGCTGAATGCTGCTGGGTGGGTGCGGGACGACGGGAAAGGTAGATGTCGGATGGGGAAGGGGGGTTAAATCGCCCCAGGGAAACGAGGTCTCCCCCTGGATCTGCATTGCCGTGACAGGGCGGAGAGGGTTTGCCCACCTGGTTATTCCAATCCCTCGTTGACGGAGGCACCCCCAACACCCACCCTCCGCAACTGCGGTTCCTCTCGAGGGACCTGTTCGCCGACGAAGTCGATGCGGTCACAGAGTTCAAATCTCCAGGATTGTGGTGCAGTGTGTTGGTTTATGTCAAAACACGGAGGAACGTGAAGGAGATGAGGTGGAAACGTATTTGGTGTACGCAGTAGGAAGTTAATATGGTAGGGTAGGGTAATAAGTCAAACTGAATAACGACTATATAACACTCTCTTGCTAAACAATTTCTAGGAATCTTAATTTGAATTTTATCCATAAAGCACGTTATAGTTAATGTTAAAAAATCATTATGTTTCTTTAACACAATATATAAACCCGTATTTTAAGTTGAATGTGTTTGGTTAAAACGTACGGTTAAATAATCTATTACTGAATCATTACTGAATATTTTCGACAATTTCTCGAAATAGGTAGCTGAGGTTTACTTTGAGTTTTGTGTGCAGATAATGTGCTCATATTTCAGCCGCGTGTGTGGTAAATCGCTTAAAAGTTTCGTATAATATTTTTTGTGCTACTTTAACACTTTTTTCCATTTCAAAAGTCTTGAAACACATTCATTCTAAATATCCTTAATTTATTTTCAAAGTTGATAAAAATTGTAAATTGTATTATTTTCCATTCATCATATTTTTTTGTTCATATAAAACAGAAAAGAGAAATTCTGACTTAATAGTTTCTTCTTCATGTTTAATTCCAACAGAAATTTTTTTTTATCATGACTTTGTTATGTAAGTACCTAATTCACATTTCTTAACTTTCCAATGATCTCCAATGACGGAGTTGTGAATATTGTCTGGAGAGAACGCCTAAAAATGGGAGTTAAGTTGCCCCAGGGAAACGAGGTCTTCCACTGGATCTGCATTGCCGTGACAGAACGGAGAGGGTTAGATAACGCCTAAAATAAAGCAAACGAGGTTTCAATAGTGTAATAAGAACACTGAGACCGACAAGTTCTCAAGTGACTCCAAAGAATGCGCTTCTGTGCTTTCGGGATCTTCCTTCCTTCCTCTTTACAGTTTTCTTTTTTTCGTTTCTAGTACCTGACGTAAATCTAATTTAAATGCACTCATTCAAATGGAATCCGATCACGCTTATTTCGAATTCAATGCAGCGTTTCTTTTTACTTTACCACCCCTCTCCCTATTTTCCTTAGAAATACGAGACTCAATTAGTCTCTCTGTCTGAGGTGAAAAGACATTCCCTTGTATATCTATCATTCAATGTACTAAGAAATAGATTATGTTGCAGTTCTTACATTAATATAAAATTGATGGACTCGGATTATTCTCTCATTACAAATTCATTTTATTTACAATATTAAAAATTAAGATAAACGTAATGGAGTGTACTTGTCATCAGCAAATCAAACTCAGTAGTATAGAATTGTTGTTTCGTATTTATTTATGTGGTCTATAGCGGATTGGTAAAAAGGAATTTTATTGAAAAAATATTATAATAAATTTACATGAATTCGCAATACAATCGTTTAAGTCTGTCGATATTATCTAATGAAAATTTAACGACCTTTTATAGGTAATCACTAAATCTAACCACACTACGTTTCATGCGAGGTTTTAGCCTTGATCGGGTGTTTACATGAATAAGGTAGTATTGTGTTATTACATAATTTCATTCATTTTGCTTTATTAGTATGCTACCTTATTTATGTTAACACGTGATGAAGGCTTAATACTGGCCGAAGCGTTATGTGGTTTATTATCGTCATTGTTTATTAATAATCGTTTTATCTTCATTGGGTGTATGCACTTCCAACAACTAAGATTTTTATAAAATTTTGATTTTTTCTCTTTCAATTTTCTAAGTGTTGTATGTAGTATATTTCTTTTACTTACCTCACATTTAATAATAAATTTATTGTCAAGTAAGCAATTACACACTGCATATGACCACGTAGAGGACAATAAAGTAATTTACTCTGCGGAAGAAAGCAAGGGACCATCCCATCAATTCCAATCAAAAGTCTTAAGGCAGACGTGGAGAGAAAATTTTAGCACACTCCTAAAATAAGATTAAAAGTAGTTCGATATGTGTTATAATATTACCAGAATACCTACAAATTCGTATTTAATAAAACAAAGAAGGTTTTTTTCCATAAGAACGTACTAATATAAACTGTAGATTATACTGAAAATACTGATTATAAATCGTAACTATTAAATTAATTCTAAATTCGTGATTCATTATTTCAATGGACGCCGTCACTAGGCAACATCCTTGAGAGCCTGTTTAAAAAATTCGCCTCTTCCCGAAGGAAAACGAGAAAAAACCTTCCGTGCCAGGAAGGTTTACGTTTTTATGTCCCTTTTTTCGTCTATTTCTTCATAATGTGCATCAAATTGTCCTTTTTTATACTCTATGGTGTAACCCACTTTAGTAGGAGCTCTTCGTTAAGTTCAAGTGGAGTAAGGCCAAAATACCAACAAATCCTGACCACCAGAGTACGTATTAAACCTGGAGAGGTAGCAAAAGGGTAGCGTGTCTGGAGGAACAGACTCTCTTTACCTACGCGCCACATTTTACCCTGTAACTCTGGAGGGGTGAGTCCGCTTGTTTCTTGTGCGCGCCGTCTGTTTCAATCTCTAATTCCTTCAACCGTTGCTTCTTATTTGGAGTAACTTCCGAGAGCTTCAGGTGTGCGCATTGCAGCGCGGTTCTCCGTGACTTGAGGGCTCGTAAATTTTGCTCCAAACCCTTACTCCTTCCCTACTTCAATGGCATTAATTCTCCACCTTCGCCCCATCCGATGTAATGTGTTAATAATAAATTGGACGCAAGAGGCACCCTAGTCGATGCTTAATATTCTCTTCCTGCCATGCCGTGAGAAAGTTGTAAAATTAAGGGCACCTGTTTTGAGTTCCTTTAAGTTTGCTCATTCGGTGTTTACGTAGGTTTTTTCCGAGCACTTAGGAACATTGCGGGTGATGCTGGCATGAATAATTCGTGTCTTGATGGCGGTAATAGAATGAACAATGAAATGGGTCAATATAGGTAAAGTAAATGGTAAGAGAAAACTAAACATTCTACAGGTACTACTTTTGCTTCAAAGATTCCATTCATCTTTCGGAGGCGAAATTGTGGTCTTGGTGATATTACTCACGTAACAGTAGTGATGGAGTTGAAGCATGTGGATTTTAGTTACAACATTTTTATATCAATTCATCATGTTTAAAATTATTTTTGTTGAAATTTATGAGAACATAATTGGTGAAATTGAAAAAATAGAGGACATGTCAGATAATTAAATCCTATATCCATCACATCTCTCTCTCTCCCTCTTTCTGTAATTATTTAAGCTCATATTATGTAAATGTGCATTAAAAAGCAATCAGATGTATATTTTACTTCTTTATTTTATATTTATTTTCCTCTGTCAATTGTACTTCTTTTATTTCCAAGTAGTTTATTATTTATTATTCATATCTAATAATTTTTATTTCACACTTCTTATTCCTCTTGATATAACTTATATTTTACATAACAGTAATTGAAATTTACAAAACGGAATATTTAGTTGTACGTTTATTTGGAAAAAAAATTAATCGTTTTTGCACACAATATTTTTAGCTCTTAAATAATTGTACACTTTTAGTTCTGTATTTCAGAGTTCAGCAATGATAGTTTTTATTTTTTCATAACTACTAACGTAACAATATTAATGTTAACGTCGGTTTCCATGTTATTTCTACTCTTTATGATATTTTAAAATTAATATTTTTTTAAATTATTCAAGAAAGCTTTCTTTTGAAATGCAGAATACTTTCTAAGTATCTTTTTATTTGAATATCTCTAGTACGATTTTCTACGATCAGTAGCATACGGAAATAAGATTTCACAGAATGTTTGCAGAGAATATTTCACGAATACACTTCAATAGTGTTAACTGAGACTTACGAACCTAATGATATTTATTCCCGTCAGAATAACAGATTTTAACGATACGCGTATTGTCAGTTTGAGACTCGCCTGGAAACTGTGAAACAACACTATTTCATTTTGAGTATTAATTAACAAGATAATTCATTAATGTTTAGGAAAATATAACGGTTTAGAATCATAATTTAGAAAAATAAAATAAGTTATTATGAAAAAAATAATTAAAAAGATGAAAAGTATTAAAAGAATTAATTTTTCCCGCGCACTTGACATTAATTATTTGAGTGGATGTTTTTGATGTTGAAATGTTTGATATGCAAATCAACATGTCTGTTAAGTTAAAATAATATACATGCTGTATATGAAATATATGTCGGTAGAAAAATCATCAAACGTATAGTTCATAATTTTGACAGATTTCATAACAATAGGAATGCTTTACTTGATACCATTATCTTCCTTGCGCACGTTCAATTTCTCGCACGTCCACAAGCAGTGCCTAGGCTATAATATATTCATGTGTGTGGTTTGCCCCTCAATATTTTAGTCTTTGTTCCTCTCTCAAGACTCTGTCATTGCGAGTAGTGCTTTCGATCTCCACTCCGGCCCGTGTTCGTGCGCCGGACCCTTACGAAACCCTCCACCAACCAGTCCAGTGCTGCAGAGGCAGCTCCATTGTTCCGTTGATACAGAGCATGCCTAGCGACTTCTCACACTCCTACACCCATCTGCTACCAGAGCGCTCTCGCGTGTGAAAACGGCTAGGGAAATTGAATTCTGCTCTGTATCCTGAGAACAAGTGAAGCCTTCCCGACTAGCGTTTGTTTTGTAGAGAGCGTTGAGATCAATAAGAAATCTTGGAGTTAATTTACAAGCCCGCTCTTTCTAAAGAGTGAGAGAAGACTCCAAGGTTGGGGGATTGTTTGGGGTGGGGTTATGGACGTTGGGGCGTGCAAGTAATGAATGGGCAGAGTCTGTATGGCACTACCGCTTGGTAATTAACCTGTGTTCGGGGTCTCCCTTTGCTACGCTTTTCCGCAAGACTCCTCTCTCCCCCCTCTCGGTCACCCTTTTGATTTCTAGTCATTGAGAGTGCTTGAAGGGATGAACGATGAAATGCAATTGGGAAACCTGAATTCACCGAATAATCATTTTACTTTTGTATTGAGGTTACTTAATTGAACATGTTTCCAAACAACCTTTCAATGTATTTTTTTGTTGGTAGATATTTACTATGCAGAAATTGTATAGAGTTCTATTTGTCGATGTTTGAAAGAGCTTAATTAGTTAATATTTTAATAGTAAGGAAAATATAATGTACGAATTTCTTTACGTATCGAGTTTTTTAAACTTACAACTGTGCTATGATTTGGGTGTGACTTATACAGAGAATGAAATTTTGTGATGATTCAAATTTCTTTAGTCCCTCACATTTAAGTTGCACAAACAAACGACTCGAGATTTACTAGACTTGTTCTGAAGGATGGAATTTCAGAACGAATATGAGAAGAAATAACTAAATTGAATGTGATATTAAATTCGGAGAATGAAGAAGTCATCTCTTGTGACTCTTTATGTCATTCACGTACATCAAGGAGATGGGAAACTTTGTCATCTCTCACATTCGGTAATGATGCAGTATTTTGCCAGCTGCCATAATGATCCTTCAGTAAATATTAAATGTAATTAGTTACTTTCGAAAAAGTTTGATTATTGAACTAGCGGTATTTAAGACCTTAAACATGCCAATGTACTTTACACTAGTAGGAAAGTGTAAAGAAATGCTTTACCTCTCATATAACATGGTAGTTTTGTATTGTAGTAATATTCTTATATTTATTCATTGTATTCGTTCTTTCCTATTTACCGGTCATCCTATACCATTCTTATACCGGTCATTATGTTTTATGTATTGTGAAAGAAAAACAAACCTACAGGGAACCTTGGAAACAAGATGCATTTTTCCTGTGGAATAACAATTCTGGTTGAATACCATGTTGTTTTTGTTGAATACCATGTATGTACTAGGTGTGAACTCATCTTGTATGTATATTTCGATTGCAATTAACTTTGGTTTGTGTTTTTTTAAAAATAATTCCGTGTTTCTGATATACGTCTGCTTAAATTTTTCACGCAAATTATTAAGTAATTTCTCACATTTTTAAAATACACTTTTTATCTAGCATTTGTGTATCGAGGGAAGGAAAACAAATTTAATAGGTGAGGGGGTGGGGGCTTTCGGAATAACACTTGAGGGAAAGTCTTAATAATGTTTAGGGAGAAAGTTTTTCTACGTCGTATATTCACGTTCCTCGTGAATAAAATCTTAGTATTTGATGACTAGCAATATTAAATATGCACTCTAGATTATATTGCTATAATTTATGTGACGTGTTAAAAAATGCCCATATGTCGAAATTGGTAGGAAATTTTCCGAAATAAGACAACAATTTTTTTGGAAAACATTGTGGTAAATTGAAAATAAGAAGAGGGTAGATATTGAGTAGTGAACACTGAGTTTTTTTATGAAGTAAAGAACAATTCTTTTTTTATAAGAATTTCTTCTTTTAGTCGTCTTTCTCCTCCGATAGGAAACATATAAAATATATTGTAATTGTCACAAACAGAAGTATTTAAATTGTAAGAAATATTCTTCGAATCCTTAAGAGAACACATTTTGCTTTGATTATTTTCGAGCTATTCAAGGGAATCAAATTTTAAGTGAATCAAACTTTCTTCTCTCGAAGAATGAGACAATCCTTTGCAAAACCTGTTCCGAGTTGGGAACAACGATCAAACATTGGAACGTCGATCGAAACAAACGAAGGTTTATACCACATGGAAAGTGCTCTTTCCCGAAGTAGGAAGTTGGTTGTTTTAACTCCACGCCACGCGAGCGAGCGGGCTGAGCGCAAGCAACGTCGGAGCTCTCTTCCGCGTTTGTCGCTTTGCCCAGCGGCGGTGGCGTCGACGAAGACCCCACAACGAAGCCGCAGTTCTTAAGCGAGCCACGCAGCCTGCGTAGCGAACGGAGACAAGAGGAGGCGGAAGCGCTTTTGCAAAACTTTTCAAGAGAGACAAGTTAAGTTTTCCCTTTTCACTTTATCTCAGTGTACCTCTTGGATTACGTCTTCATTGCGCGGAGCTCTGACGCTGAATGTCGAGTGTTGCATTGTCTCGCGGAGACTGCGATGTGTCACAGGACAATATGTTCTCTTTCTCGGAGAAGTAAGTCTCGTAAAAAGATATACAATCGCGGGTGGTCACATAAAATGCAAGGTGACATCCTTGTCTTTCAACTCGTTCTTTTTGTTCTTCTCTTTCTTATTTCGTCAAGGTTTTCAACTTGATGGATTTGTTGTTACAAGAGTTTTTTACATAAGTGCCTTTTCACTGTGTACCTTAAATTAGCACAAGCGAGAATTTTTATAAATTTTCTTTTTAAAATTATTATTATCATTTTATTATTATTGTAATAAAGGCTATAAAGATTAAGGTAATGATAAAAAATAGTTGTTGTTTATGTAACAGAGATATCAGGTTTATGAAAGAGACAGTAAAGGATACTTTTTTCTGGCATCATTTAAATAAATAAATTTATTGCCAAAAAGTAGTATAAGCTGCGTATGACCACGCGGAGGACAATAAACTAATTTACTCTCCGGAAGCGAGCAAGGGACCATCCCATCAATTCCGATCAAGGGCCCTAAGGCAGAGGCGGATTCAAAAATTTCAGCAAAAGTTCCTAGATAAGATAAAAAGTTAGCTGCGAGTTATAATACTAATAGAATGTCAATATGTTTGTAATTTAACGCAAAAAATTACATGTACAAGTTATTATCGAACTATAGATTATTCTGAGTATAGTGTTTAAAAATCATAAGAGTTGAAAAAACACTAAATTCACGATTTATTGTTACAATAAACACGCCCCTAGACAAAGCCTAGAGAACCTGTATGAGAAATCCGCCTCTACCCGAAAGGCGGCGTAAAACCCGACCGGAGCAAAACCCGGGCCAGGATAGGCAAAACCGATCCTACATTGTATTTTCTTAACAAAGAGGAACTTAAGAAATAAAAAAAATTATTCACGAGACCGTCTTCCATGTCATTTTACTTTGATGAGAGGTCATTGCTGAAGATACACATTTTGATAGAAGAGCTAAAAGCGAGAGTTATTGCGAAAATCATTGACAATCTCAGTTCTCAGTGTCTCCGTTTCAAACGCGCAGTACACCAGTGTCCGTGTCAGAAAATGATACCCTCACCCGTTCTTCTTGTCGCGCTCTATTCCTGCGAAGTCTCGTGTTTCGTGTCCCTGGGGAACGCGGGCGAGACTGGTGGCAGCGGTGGTTCGCTTAGCGCGTGCATCGCGGTGCGGAACGACATCCCGACGTCCGAAACTGAGGCAGCCACACCCAATGCACTCGTCGGCTCACCTAAGCGATCGTGGTGTAAACCATGTTGAAGAAGATGTCTTTGTGTTCTCATAATAAAAAGAAACTACTAGGGAGGTTCTTGAGGAAAGATCACAATACTTCTATAAAATTTTCTTTTCATATTACCCGACGTATCGACAAGTTTGTTGTCTTCCTCACGGCTTACTTAAACCATACTCATACCCCTCACAATTCAAATGCATATATTTATTTATACTCTATTCTATCACCATCAGTTTATAAATATTTCCTGCCATTTTATTCCCAAAGAATGTAAATATGTGCAAACCTTATTTATCGAAATGTCAACTAGAATGAAAATGTAATTTTGTTGAAGTATAGTGATTTCTCTCAATAAACTCCCTAGTAGTTTCTAGCAAGGGTCAAGAATTGAAGTTGGTACAAAACAAGCTAAAGGAAACTGAAAAGTTCATTAAATACCCGTAGTTAGAGTTTGGAGGTTATTTCCTTATTAATATAATACAATGAAATGGATAGTGATCACGAGGAAAAATAATTTCGAGACTGTTTCAATACATATATTACATTTAGCTAACGTTTCATCTCATGTATTGAGATATCCGTGTCTCGCTTGACTTGGGTATCAAATATTAAAAATTTATCAACACCTTCCAATGCTTATTGAGATGTTCGAATCTGTTAACAACTCAATATTGATGTCAATTGTATAAGGAGTAAATCAGCCGTTTTATTGAGTAACTCAAATAAAGTTTCAATTTAATCATGCTCTTTAATCATCACTCATCGACAATTTTCTTCCGTTTCAGATGGTCTATTCACGTTAATGCATGCTCTGTTATTTATATAAACATGTTCTTTTTATTGGTTTTTGAGAAAATTCAAATAATATAACTCTTATTAATTTATGCATGAACGTGTCCAAAAGATTTGTTATTTTTCTAATGAAACGTTAACGGAGGATACATCAGAAAGAAAAATTTGATTTAGCCTATAGTTTCCGTTTATCCTTACCGGAAATAGCAATTTGTTCATGTGATATTGAATTTAATTTAAAAATGTTAGTCGTACATTTTACTTCAAAATTTTATCCTCGTTCTCTGATTAATACAAATATGTTTCTTTATTGAGCATGTTTGTACAAGATCATTGAAACCTTAATTTCAATACATTAATAAATGAAATTGTTTTATTTTGTTTAAAATGTCTAAAAAATTGAGTTTTATAAAATCCTCATTAACTCTTCTCATAATACAAATCAAGTGTTTTAGAAAGTGCAAAATCATTAAGGGAGATGTAGCTTCATTTTTTCTTCTTTACTTGTGTCTCTTTAAACTAATTTACCGGCGTACCTTCCGTTTGAAAACCAAAATTGTTCTTGGATTATCTATTGCTATAAGTTATTGCTCTCTATATTGCAAGGAAGTTAAAATGAGGACACCATCCTTTCCGTTAATGGTTTTTAGGAGCGCTAATGTATATGTTCCTGACGGGGAATTTATTTACTGTGAAAAAGGGTTCAGTGAGGCGTAAGACCAGCATGCATGAGGAGAGGCGACAGAACTGGAAGGAGAGTTTTAAAGAGTTCAGAGAACGAAGATCCCCAGGGTGAGAGAGCAAGCTGAGGCTCCGACAGTTTTCGCTTGAACTTCTCGTGTATCTTTGCTGTGGATTCCCTTATTTGTTAGATCTGCATCCACATCCACTATGAACAATCGTTCGTTCTTCGAATCGAATATTAAAGCAATTTTGATATTTATATATATATGTGTAAATGTGCTAAAGTAGTCTTATTCAACCTGGAGTTCGAAAAAAATCTCTTGAATTGAGAATTAACTGATACTAGCATTAACAAGATGTGTAGAAACAAGATCAAAAATGTCATAAATATATGAAAACATTTGAATACTAAAAATATTTCTTTCGTGCTAAATGAACACACATGTTCAAATGGAAGGGCATATTAATACACACATAAAAAATCGATTTATGCCACTGAGCTAGAGCATATTCGATGGAATTGTGAAATGTAAATAATGGCGAAGAAAGTGTCGAATTTTTTCGGCAACATAAAAAGTAAATCAACATTCTGATCATGAAAAAGTCTTGAAACATTACATGATTTTGTACGAAGTTTACTGAGCTAATATAAAAAGATTAGGAATAATAAGACATAGTATTAATATGAAAATTTAACCAATGAAAGAATACCACATTTAAGAAATGATGCCCCACGTAGATAGACAAAGACAGAGAAAGAACTATTATAAATTTAATACAAGGAAAAGTGAAGATGTTTCAATATTAATGCGACGGTGAACCTTGTAATTATTCGTTTGAGAAAGGAGAGGGTCAAAAATTAGTTACATGAAAATAAATATTACTTTGTGTTTTAATGCATTGTATTGTGGATTGTTAAGAGTACTTGCGCTATATTATAAGATTTGGGCTACGTAAAATTATTAACTTATTGTGTATGAGTAAAATTTGTGCGTAGATTTGCAGTTTCATGGATAATTAAATGCCGTCATGCGGAATGTGATATTGTGTGCATTGAACTGGGAAATGGCAACATGTTTAACGAATTAAAGAAGTAATAAAAGAATGATATGCATTATATGTAACTATGTGTAACATTGGATCCAAACACTGATGGAAAAGTGCTTTTAACATTGTATACTTTGGGTGCTGCTATTGTAATACTAAGGGGAAAAAAACTATTTCACGGCCAAACTTTTATTGAATAATTTATCAAATTAAGAGATAAATGAAAGAGGTGATAGACAAATATGTTCTTGACTAAAATTCGAAAACAAGATTAAGACTAAGGATTTGAGGCAATAAATCGGAACAGAAAAGGGTTCTGTGTGAAATGAGGTTCAATTACTGTAAAATACGAAGGTAAGATCTTCTGTGATATGCGAGGTCGACGATACTAGCCTGCAAGGACTTTCTAGAACGGGGGCAAAACGTGGTAAGGAAAAAAGAGCTTTTCCGTTAAGATTGAGAATTTTCTCTACCAAACGCGCACAGTGTAGAGTAGAGTGAGAAGTTGACGAGGAGATGAAAGACGACCGCCAAGATATGAGGTCCTCGTGGGTAATAAGAACTCACGCAAGTGCATTATATCCAAGATGGCCACCACGATTTACAGTGTCACTGGAAGAGATGGTTGATTGTGGAGGTGAGGATGGCTATGAGGAAAGAGATGATTTTTTTTCTTTTGTGAGAAACGAGATGCGGGTATCAGCGGCGTGTAGGAGACGGCGAGTCCGAAGGCTTCTTGCTGTCTCGGGGAGGTCTGCTGCGTCCGACAACGTTGTTAATGCGTGCTTCGGACTCGAGGCGTATCCGGGCGCCCGCGAGGTGTTTTTTCCAGGTTTTCTGCGCCTTGGTTTAGTGAGGTGTGAGGAAGAGTGGGGCGTCAGTGGATAGCCGTATTCGGCTGGGCGTGTATTCAAGAGTGAATCGAAAGCTGTACAGGGTTGGAATATGATACTGGCTGAAATGCGGACCACGATGGGGGAAAAAATATTGATTTAAGGAAATTATAACGTAACAGAAAAAAATACAAGGTGTCAGCTTTACACTACGAACAGCAAAGTACAGGATCAAAAAAAAAACTATAAAACAAATAAAAATTATTAATAATATGGATGATTTGTGTATAAACGAACAAAATAAGTAATCTAATATAGAACTATCTTGGCATTGCGCATTGCGGGTTTCGCCGCGTCATGTTGCTTGTTGGATCAACGTTTCTCCTGTCACCTCCTGGCATCTTCAGGTTGAGTCTTCTCCGCCCGAAACCCGGAAAGCACAATGCCAAGATACATAAAAGACGCTACGAAAACCATCATGAACAACATAAAATTGAACTATTTTCCTCATGCGATTTCCTCAAGGGGTACCTAATTTTACTATTGTGATATTTGTATTTTTGTACCATGACTATTTGAAAATTATATTTTCTCTTGTTATGGTAAAATAAATATATTATTATTTCATAATATAATATAATATAGAATAAACCAATAATTAAAAATGGATAATTAATTTAATTATAACATTTTATGTTAACAAGCATTCATATTTTGGAAATATAAAGTCGTCCCAAGAAACTTGAAATGGTTGAAGAATCTTTTAAATTTCAAAATATTTTCAAGAGCTCACGTCTCCGTGGTATTGGACTTTATTTAGCAGCTGTAATAATACTTTTTTGTGCGCTTCATCCCCTGGATGTTCTATATATCCAGAAAAGAAATTTTTCTGTGTCACTCATAGACTATTAATTGAAGAATCATGTATCCTTATCTCAATGTTTAGTCAATTACTAGCTATAGTAACCAAACATGAGAGTGTTTTGAACCACAAAAATTGAAAAATCCTTCGCCCATAAATATTATGGCATCTCCATCGCATTTATTTCTTTCACTTGCGTTTATTGCATGACATTTTAACCGAAAAAAGAGGAAGAAAATTATGTGTACGTTACGATCACCCTGCACATGATCTTTGCTGGTGTCATAATCAGTGTGTCTGTCACTTTACAGTCACACACATTCAAAGCATTATTATTTCATAGAAAATAAATGCGTAGACAATTTTCTTTGAAAACATCAAAGATTTGTGAAGCAAAATCATACTCATGCATACACAATATTATTTTCGTCCTAAATGTCTCAAAAGTAAGAAATACAAGAAAAAATATTTTTGGTTTCGCCATTATCCTTTTGCGCTCAAACAAGTTTGGAAACGTTTAATAAATTTATTGTCAAAAAACAGTACAGACTGCGTATGGCCACGTGGAGGGAAAAAAACTAATTTACTCTCCGGAAGCAAGCAAGGGACCATCCCATCAATTCCGATCAAGGGCCCTAAGCCAAAGGCGGATTCAAAAATTTCAGCAAAAGTTCTTAGATAAGATAAAAAGTTAGCTGCGAGTAATAATACATATATTATGTCAATATGTTTGTAATTTAACGCAAATATGTTTGTAAATTTACATGTACAAGTTATTATCGAACTTTAGATTATTCTGAGTCTAGTGTTTAAAAATCATAAGAATTGAAATAACACTAAATTCACGATTTATTGTTACAATAAACACGCCCCTAGACAAAGCCTAGAGAACCTGTATAAGAAATCCNATTTATTTAATCAAAGTATAAAGCAATTATCTTTTTATCTCTCAATTTAAAGATAAATTACGAGTCTTTTCAAGTGGATTGTTGGTATGATTAAGGTGATAACTGGGTGATTAATGAAGCAATATTCCACTCACACATTTGAAACGAACTGGAAATCCTGTCGAAAATTGGACGCGCGAACGTAATACACTAATTAGGCACCGGGTGTAATGAGAGGAATGAGCAATATTCTGCCTACTCGCGGAATGACATTTTTATATTCCTAAAATGAAGTTGTAGAAGATCTACGTAGGGAAAGTCACGGGATTTGAAGGTTTTGGTGCTGAACCCTTCATGTAGTATGGCAAGTGAGGTAGTTGGTCCTAAGTCAAAGAAGGGAGTTATTAATACAAAATAATGAAGTTATTAATACAAAATAATGAAGTTATTAATACAAAATAAGGACGTTATTAATACCAAATAAGAGAGTTATTAATACAAAATAATGAAGTTATTAATACAAAATAATGAAGTTATTAATACCAAATAAGAGAGTTATTAATACAAAATTCGGGAGTTATTTTATCGTAATTGTAGGCAATATACAGCACAGTTTATTAAAATGAAATTTGTAATTTATCAATGCAGATTTCTACATACACATTTTCAATTTATCTAAAAAAATATGAATAGATTTGTCACGCCTCTGGTTTTCAGGAAAATATACTTTGGAGGCATAAGGTAATATAAATGTTGAACTGAATTTCCTCTTTAAATTATTTTAACACACTTTCTCAATTTAAAGTCACATATTTTCGCGTAATGGTCGTAGAACAATTTCAGTAGTTCCTTCGCCCTACGCACGTTTTCTATGCTCTTGGCATATTCATTAGGTGCTCTTTTCATTTCACCAGTTTTCGTTATGCTACCAATCCAATGGAATAAAATTTTAGGGATTCTGGGCTTTTGAACACGCAGTAATCAACATCATTCCTCCTAGATGTTTTCCTTTTCTTTTCTCATATTGGTTGTCGGTTAAACGTATTGTTTTTTATTTTTTATTATTGTATGAAATGAAGATTACGATATTTGTGTTTTTCTGATAATTCTGGAATGAGAAAGTTTCATATTTTTCTTTCTTGGGAGATCTCAATGCCTGAACTGAAGTATTATTTTGTTGTGCACAAGATGCATCACAAAAATACATTGTATACATAAAAAGTGGGGCACCGTTATCTTCTGGAATGAAATTAAACACATTTTCCGTAAATTGCTAACAGCATATTCATGCCATCCATACTTTCCTTTGGTAAATTTTCCGTCATATTGCAATCTAAATATATTTCAAGATTTTCATAGATTGTCTCTTTTATTGTACTTTAACCTCTCCATTCCTAAATTAGAAAAATCAGTTCCGTAATAATAATAATAATAATAATTATTATTATTATTATTTATCTAAAATAGCTCAAATATTCCTGTATATTGATTGTACGCCATTGTATAAGCTAACGAAAGCCGCTTTCGCAAATAAATACTTTCGGTTTATAATTTTCTTTCTAATTTAAGTTAAAACCTAATATACCACCATTACCCAATTATAATTTTCCAGATCTGCATTGTAAACAACCATGTTATATATTTGACGTAAATAATGGACGTATTTTTTATTTAAAAAAGCACGAAAAAGAAAATTTTCGACGTTTACTCTGTTTTTATCGCTACATCTGTAAATTGTATCACAATCGTTACAGTAATTTTGGAGGTAAATGAAGTATATATTTGATACACAAATGAAAATAAAAACATGCATTGCACAATTAGAATAATATCTTGTTTTAATGATTTCTAGTAAGTTCGGTAGAGTCAATTATGTGAGCAATTTCATATTCAAACATAGTTTATTTTCCCTTTAACTTATTTGCAGCTTTATATATTCTCATAGTAGTCAACTCTGTGTTTATTCCTAAGCAAAAATTACATTTATCTGAAAAGAACTCGCTTTTTAAAGAATGAGAACGCTGAAACTACTTTTTATAAAGTTTTTTTTCTCTAATTTAATACTTCGTAGTATTTTTAGTAATTATAATAATTTCTTCATTTCTTATTACTCTTAAGTTTCTCGATACGATATTATTTCCACAACTTCTCAAAATGGTTTAATTAAGCAAAATACCAGATAATCTTAAATTCATTTACCTTAAAATATCATTGTCTGTTATATATTACAAGAATAGTATCGAGTTCTTTTACGCATTCAGTGGTTCGAAACAAATTGGTACCGAAATGTCTGGGATGTATTCTACGTATTCATTCTCATATAGAGAAATGAATGTGGAAGATAATGGGTCTACTGCGAATGAAAGCAATGTCAGTAATAACATCAAAAGAAGGTGATGTAATAAACTCTAGAGAAATTAATGTTAACTATCGCAACAGAGGAGGCAAAGTGATGCATGTCATTGGGGAACGCTAATGGTTGTCGCAGAACAGGTGGACCAGGAAGGGCGCTATTATCACCTCGTTATGCGGTTCCGCATTGCCAGTCGTCCTGGCTTGGTTCCACGACTTCAGAAGAAGACAATCCAACCTTTTTACCTAGGCAAAAACTTACAGGAGATAAAAGAATCGGAGACCATTCAAGAAATATATGTTGAAAGGGTTACGTCAGTCAAGGACATACATCTGGTATCCAGCCGTTTATTTGCGATACAAATTTTATACAACCGATGAAATTACAATCCATATTATTGTGAAGATCATTAAGTTTTCAACCATAAGAACTCTACTAAAACTCATTTTTTCGATAAAGAAACATTTTACTAAAAATTGAATGAATGATAAATGAAATCATATAATAGAAGAAAGGGGTTGAAGAGGAATAATTTTTTCTAACAGCTCTTCCCAAAGTAGCGTGGGGCAAAGAGGGTAAAATATTTCAGAATAATAGTATTTAGGTTATCCTGGTGACGCATCGACTCCGGCACCAAAGGGGAATAATGTTCATGAAATGAATACTTTTAAATTGTATTATGAATTTTCTCTCTGGAATTCTGTAGTGGGTAGAAAGTAATTTCCACCAAACACAATTCCTCTAAAAGGCAACGTCGATTGCTAATATTTTACACAAAGCATAACAATATAATACAATAGCTCCATATATACAACATAATTTAATAGTAGCATATATACAACATAATATAATAGTACTATATATTCTGGTAATTCAGTTTCCAGCTCATAACACATTAGGATTTTCTCTTTTCAGATTGTGAAGCAATGACAAAAAAGTCTTATGCACCTGTTTCACTCAGAACATTTACATTGGGTCGGTGTATTTATTACATATACCTCAAATCTCATTTTATATAATATCTTTTTTTTTACGCTACCAAAATATTTCCATATCTCTTTAATTTTAGGCTATATGTGAATATATTACGTTGTGAACACAATAGTTCTAATTCTTTCAGAAGTATCGAAATGAAATAATACTCCCGAAAAGTGTTGATACATTTCGGAACAATATTTACTGCTAGTATAGGTTCACGGACGCGAACGGCAGATAAATTCTCGTCAATGAAATTTGCTGTATTCGTCCGGTGCGGGCGTATATTCCACTTTAGATCGGACGTTTGCGTACAGCAGAAACACGTGTTGCGAGGGTATATAGTAAAGTGGAAATTTGTTTCATCACAGAAGTGCTGCTGCCAGCAGTAGAAAATTTAATACTTTTTAAAATGTAAGCGGCATCGCATTGATGGAGCTGGAGCGCTGAAAGTGTAGAAGATTTGAGTGGACGCAAATAAATATCGCGAATATAACATGTAAAGACATTTACACATTCAACGAGTTCAAAAATATTGAAAAAAATTATAAGATAGGAAAAAATAATATTTCGTAGGGAATTTGATTGTATGTGGTTTGGGATTTTAATCAGTACTTCATTGTTTACGTCTCAATTCTCAAACTTCGAAATGATTTTATAAACATAAATGACACTTTCGAACTAAGGGGGAAGGGTAGACAGCAAATTTATTAAATCTCACGAGCAAGTAGGGACATTTCATAGAAAGTTATATGGAAATTTAATGTTTTGAGGCATCAAGATTTGTGCCTCTTTTATGCCTGGTTTTTATGCCTCCTTACAAAGGAAAGTGAAAAAGATCACTTTAGTATACATCTCTTTAAAAGCATTCTGGGATAATAGCATGAAACACACGAATGTAACAAGGTTGCGATTCAAATTCTAGGTTATAACATCCAATCTTTTTACTTGCACCCTTTCCTGGTTATATATTGATTATTTCTCTGAGTAAGCATTTCAGTCAAAATACATTGATTTACAGGTTGACCCACATTTCTTGTATATCTTTTTGACGGAGCAAGTATCTTTTAAACACGTTGATTTATATATTAGTTTTATGTTGTTTTTTTCAAAAAGTGACTGTACATGGCATTGGATAAACCAAACATAGTGTGATGGTGGCGTCTTTAAGGAATTTAATATATCTCCTTACCTCTGATAGGGCGCCATACCCAACACGAAGCATAAAGGCGGCACGCGTGAGCGAATTTCACGATATGCCCCGGTTTGTAAATCCGCTTCCTACTAAGCTACAGGAAAAGACATACATTGGTCGGACAAATATATTCTATAAAATAATGCTAGACGTAATATACATAAACTACTCTAAACATTAAATAAAATATACATCTCTATATTAGGAGCATTTGTATTTAGAAGACACGTGTTTGCTTCGAAGGCTTGTTTCTTGCCTTCTCGTGGCAGTCGCCCCTCTGCAGTGGCCTCATGATATTCGGAAGCCCTGTTTGTTACCTTGCGTAATTGCCAAATTAAAGTTCAGAAGTGTTCTCCATATTTCTCGTTGACGCAGCCGTATCAACACAACTCTGATACACGGAAGCCCTCAGGTTTCCTTTCGTAATCACCAAATTAGAATCCAGAAATGTTCTGTATGTCTCGCAACACAGTATTTACACAACACATTGTTTAATAACTCTCTATTATCAACCATACAACTAACTGGCATTATTTGCCAAAATATAAATCATGACTGCCTTACAACTACAACGGCTGCGAGGGATGCTCAAACTCCTCGCTCGTTCTGCTCGCGCTGTCTTCGTCCACACTACAACAGCGCACACCGCGCGAATTCTGGGTTTACAAAGTTCAAAAAAAGGGCACGTTTTTCTGCCAAAGAGGTGTGATAATTTAGGGCTCTTATGTGCCCACAATTTTTTATAAATATTATTAAATACTAATTTGTTAACATATGAATCTACCTTGTATAACTAATTGAAATTAAGCCTTCACTTTAAAGGGTGAACGTGCTCTATCGCCCCCTGAATTGCAATAGTTACAAACTGCCAGCCCTTATGCGGTGGCGCCCTTGGCCGATTTGAGGGACTACTACAACATAACGAGAATGACTCCACAGGTTGTTCGCTGCGTGCATGCACACATAGGGTTTTCAGATAATATTGCCTCATGATATATTTTTAAAAGAGTTGAACGAAAATGATATTTCTATAATCAATGTATCACGAGTAATATTTAAGCTTCTCTAAACTAAGATTAAACCATCATTAATGTCCGAGACATCGTTAACATTCAGAAAATGAATCTTCCTTTTCGATTTAAAAAATATGTCAAGAAAAAGTATTTGGACAATATTTTTTACATGCATTAATTTTATGTTGTTAAATTACTTTTTTATAATGTGTACTGTGAGACTGCTTTCGAAACTTTAAATTACGTAAAGGTGAACTTATTGAATATGCATTAACATTTAACAACCAACTTCCACTGTTGTTTACCAAATAATTCTTTCTAAGTATTAGACATTAATCTCAAACATCGTTCAAACTCTCCGTTGAGAATATTTAAATATCGTGACGTTAGGTTATGAGGAAAACCTTTAATATATGAAAGAAAACATATGAATGATTTACATGTTACGTACATTCTATATTTTGAAGATGATCGTTTCAGAATTTCATTGCAACATTTTTGGCTTCAGTTTCATTAATTTGTAGTGAAATTTAATATCATTTTACATATTTTTAAAAGAAAAGTCGCATATAAAACAAAAAGAAATGAATGAGGTTCGGAAAAAAAATCATGTAAAAGAAATATATTTTATCTCCGAATATCTCTCTTGCTTGTGTTACATGTAGCATGTTGTGACATTTTGAACTTCGACCTCCTTTACTAGCTATCTTGTATCTCTCTCAGTCAATATTGTTACCTCTTTCTCGAGGGGAGTCATGTATGCGGCGAGCGGCAACCAACGGAACGAATCCCGCAGTGAAACAGAAGATGCGACTGACACGGTGATCCTTGGTCTGAGGCTTACCGGTTCCCCTCTACTACTCAACCTTGTCTATACGCATTTCAGGGGTGCAACATTCACTTTCTCTGCTATACTCCTCGCCGTGAGAGAATTGTAACGAGATGATGGAACCAATAGATAGAAAGTGCAGCGTTGTCATATGTCTGCTGCTGGGCTGACCTAGCATAGCTTCACTCATTTCAGACGGAATGCCGTGGCCCCCAGACCAAGGCTACTATATCTGGGGAAAAGGTAACTTCAAATAGCTACCTTGCTGTCAAAGGACTCAAAAAACTCACTGAGATTCTTTTAATTTTTTTTTCTTTATAAAATAGTTGAAAATAATTTTATTATTTTCATGGTGATGTATGTCCAAAAGTTCTCTAAGACATTCGTATCACAATTACGTACATTTATGCTGTTTCTACAACCCTTTCTCTCCACTTCTTCTATAAACTCCCCTCGATTTCCGCTTCTATTTCTTGCTTCCCATCTGATTTCCTCTGCATATTGTTTCAAGAACGTAGAAATATATTTGAAAGCGTTCCTGGAAATATTTGTACTGAAGTCACGGTAGTCAAGTTCTCTTTGCCTCTACGGTACTAATTTCGTCTCTCTCTTAATGCATTTACAGAATGTTTCAGTGGGAGTTAGAAGGCAAATGATATAAATTCGTTCTGTTGTTTAGGGATTTTTCCATACAAAATTGGCTTCTTTGAATTTAACTTGGAGAGAGAGAAAAAACTAAAACAATAGTTTTACTGTCAAAAATCGCCAACCACTTTGTCAAAGAGGAGAACAACACTAACTACTCTATCGCACAGAATAGTACGCTACACACTTCTGTTGTTGCTAATCGTTCGCTTCTCTGTTTCGCTCAAATATTCGACTTTTTTAGCTTGGCAACCGTGAGTACTGATTTTGCTTACGCAACCTAATATCACAGGGTTTGCAATAAAATTATCTTTATTTTAATACATCTTTAAATAAGAATACGGATGAGTGTAGATATTGAAAAAAAAGAAGATATTTACATAATTTTTATTAAGGGTAATCTTGACCTGATATAATTAGGCAACCCAATCGCGATTTGTTAAAACACGTAGCAGATTTCTAACCAAAGGAACATGGTTGTGTGTTAACACTGAAGGATTTTCCTTTATGCTTCAGGAAACCATTTGAAGTGTCACTTATAGAAAGCTTTCATGTTCCTAATCCTCACGCGAATCGTTGTAAACGAAAACCAATAGTTGAGGGAAACGTAATCTCTCGAAGCGCTTTCAAGATATTCAGTTCTAATATTTCCATCGACGTAAAATTATATAACAGACTGAGTGATTTCAAAATCGTTGTAAGATCCCATGTAAACATGGAATTAATTATCCATTTCCCAAGATTCGCATCTCTGGAAATTCAGATAAGCATGAAATGTGATATTTCGTTTTCACTTATTTCCTGTAAACAATATTCGTCCATGGCGCTTCTGTAACTTTAACTTCCTGAAATACACTTTTAAAATTTAGAGAAATTCCTTATTGAACACTTTTGAAGTCTGAGAGTGCATGGTTGCATTTTTGCGGGGAATTTTTTGTAAACTTGTATCGCAACTTTTCTACAATTCATCTCTAGACATCAGTACATCAACTGATTCTCAAATGATCAATTTGTCATTAAATAAATGCATTTGATTGTTATTTGGACCGCTATATTTTATTTCTAAAAATATTTTTTGTAAATACCCCTTGTTTCTTTCTCATGTGTCAGTTACAAAAATTAGGTACCATTATAAGGATTGTTATTGTTTTCGGACTTGGTGTACAGTTTACAGCAAGTACGTTACTATTTGTGCTTCCAATTACGTTCTATTACGTAACTGCATAAGTTACTATTTGTTTTTGAATAAATTGAAATTAATTTTGAATTGCCGTCTGGTCTCCCAAGAAGCATTGCTCGTCAAGAAGCACTGTAAGAAGTGATGTAAGGGTTAAAATAAATGTAACAAACACTAACCCTATTTTTTACATTTATGCGTACTGCATTGGCAGATCGGTGGCTTTAAGAAAGGTTTAATTATTTAAATGAGATAAGCAGATTTTGTCAAGCAGTGTAATGTCAGTCTGAAGTTATTTCTATTCAAGTTCATTAGAGATTTGCAACACCAATATTTGTCCGCCTCTAAACAAGTGAGTGAATTATTCACTTGGGTCCAGCTAGTAATCTTTAAACCTAGAGTTATAAACCCCGACTATAGGGAAATGGGGAAAGAAGTGTGTTGGCGTGTATAATTTCTGAAGAGTGGTTGAGGGACTGTGCTAGGTCCCGTGTGGAGATCGTCACTGTAATACTCATACTTCCTTTGCCGTCGTCGTCACGAGAGCCGAGCATTTCGATTAAAAGCAAACAAAACCAAGCGCCGGCTGAAGTGAATGGAGTTAGCGAGAAACGAAAACTTCACTCATCCTTACCATCGCTTCTCCGAACTTTGCTAACTTTCTTTCGACTATGAAAAGGAAAATAAGGTGAAAATGGCTTTATTATGAACTGGACTACAGACTGCTAAACGGAAAATAGTAACTTGAGAAGTTATTAGCTATGTCGGAATTTCTTTGTGATCCTTCTGCGGCTTTAATAAAACTGATTCTTTACTCAGATTGTAAATGAATATTTTGATTTCTTTTGAAAAAAAGAAAGAAAGGATAATTATTTTTTGAAAATGATTGAATATTTGCCACGGAAGGAGAAAACTGTCTTGGTTTTCTTGGTTTAAAGCGTATATTGAGAAGAATATACGAGTAAATTTACTGTAACAATGAATTGTCTATGCATGTAATAATGCGTGTTTTATAATGTAATTATTCTAAATGCCTTCAAAATTTTCTTTTCACAAATGCACTCATTAATAAATTTAAGAAGAATATGAATCTGGATTGGAAGAGCAACTCTTTGTCTAGCTTCTTTTAATAGCAGTGAAACGTCATAAATACAAAGTAAAATTAATAATAAGAACAATTCTAATTAATATAGTTTTGTTGTTTGATTTGAATGAAAAATATAATCTGGGAACACTCATTCTAATTGTATTACAATATCTTTATATTATATTAAATTTCATTAACATAGTGAAGATATTGAATACGTGCAGTTATATAAAATTAGTTTGAATTAATTATTTTAAGAGCTGTTCTACACATTAGATTCTTAAATTCTACATTCCTATACAGGCTGACATCCTTAAGTAGTGGATGAGAGAAAATATATATAAATGAAAACTTTTATATGTCTGAAGAACAATCTGTATTCATGGATCTTCGGATTCAGAGAAAACCACAGTAAATTTCAAGCAGAAGAAGCATATTTGTGACTATGAGTAGGGTGTTTATTTATTTCCCCCCTTACAATATAAACTTACGCAACGTTCCGAGAGCAAAGAACCCAGTTTACCTCAGATTCACTCTGCTCAATTAGGTAATCTGTTACATGGACAGAGACGTGACTTGATGAATCCATCATCGGTGCCCTATAATAGTTGATAGTTAAATCACTTTCTTCCTTCACACTTCCGTCACTGTCCTTCTTGTCTCTCTCTCTTTCGTCGACCGAACAGCTTTCTGCTTTTCCAGAGTGAACAAAATTAAAAGAAGCGTTTCAACTTCACCGCGGCAAAGTTTTCTGACACCTTTCCACCTCTGCGTCCAACTCCAGCGGTTTCTTTTTTGTTTCCAGTCTCCTTCCCTCTGACGTTTTCCATCCAGCTGTTCGAGTGCTCTTCATTCTAATCCTTACCACCAGATTGCACTGGCAGCTGCAGTTTCCTCCAGAGTGGTCGACTTTTTAAAAATATATTTTTGAGGAAGCGTGCGGAAAAAAAAAGGTACTGCGTAGGACCACGTTTTTGTTATAATTTCGCCTTCCTCAATTCATAGAATGTTTGTTGGAGTTAGGATTAAGTTACTTGAGGAATTCTGTTCGTTATATTCAGTATCGGTGCTCCCGAATACTACACAGTTGCTACGAACATAAAGCTGAAAGTAAAGCTATATTTACTGTCCAGAGCAAATAACATCATCTTCAAAAATTCGATCGAAGTATACAGTCTGATTTTTTTTTGGCGAAGCTGTAGAAAAACAAACAAAGAATTTTAAGTGGTAATAATTTCTTCTCTGTATGAAATTCTTGACGATCTTATACAATCATTTTTACTACAATCTTTCTGGACATTATCCTTCGTCTTTACCTGTTTATATCTTCACAACAGATGTATTTCTATTGGGCCACTGCGACCCTGCGATGTAGATATGTTTATGCTCTTGTGTTGTGCTGCTCTAGTATTAGTACCCTTTATTATTGGCATCCATAGGGGATGCATGTCGATTGAACTTTTACTTATTGGATTATTAACCAGGCGGATATATGCTGCCTCCTTGATGTATTTTTAGATCGCTTTCTATGGGGGAGGCCTGGGATAAACATATCGAATACACCGCCGTGTGGCTGTGGCTCGATGGTATCGTCCTCGCCATAAGAACCAAGGTACCCTAGTTTGAATGCCGTGGCTGCCGGACGCCTGAACGGACGTTGACAGAACGTTGTAAATACACGTGTTGTGAAGATATAAACAGGCAAAGACGAAGGATGATGTCCAGAAAGATTGTAGTAAAAATGGTAATTATTGTCGCGTACCGAGCAGAGGTGTTGTATTTTTGTTAGAAGATAAAGATTAGGTGAGGTATTCTTTGTAGCTTCAGCCGAATATTCTCCTGGGCTTTATTATATGTTAAAAAATAATCCCTTAGATCGTTTTCATCGTTTTATTTCATTTGAAACTATTATCAAAAATCGTATGTTCTATTTATTTCATAAATTTTTTCCTTTCCTATTTCCTTGAATAAAGAAATGTTTTGAATGCGTCCACGAAAACTACGTTGAGCTGCTTGAAGTAAAAGCGGAAAATTTACTTATATAATAAATCGATATAACCGTATTATTAACTGTCAATATTAATTACAATATAAGGCAATATTACAAAAGAAGTTTAATATTATATTATACCATCAATATTACATTAATTACATTACATATTACATCCAATGAAGTCCAATTAGTTAATAATTACATCCAAAGAAATTCAATTAGTAAAATTAGTTTGTTGTCCTCCACGTGGTCATACGCAGTTTGTACTGTTTTGTGACAATAAATGTATTAAATCAATATTACATTGTTTATTTATAAAATGATAATCCTTAATAACATCCCTGTTTCCCCTTTTATGCTTTGTATTTTTAATTTTCCTAGTTCTATTTTTCAGACAATATAGGAGTATTGTTAGTTTTAACGACGCAAAACTCGTTAACCAATCATTGTGTCATTAGCAGAATCCACACAGTTCGAAACTTAAGCTTCTTATTTCATACAGTTTACTGGGTGGAATTATGTCCAGTAGGTAAATACACTACACCTTCCAACTGTTTTGCATTTTGGAGAGAATAATAATGACTACACTCTTTAGTTATTGTTTCACAATGAATATCTTCAAGATATTTTATTTTATTTCATATATAATTAAGAAATAACTCTTATGACAAATTGTAAAGTGTTTGAAGTCCATTGAAATTTACGAATCATTTTTTGTTTCAGTTCAACTTCGTGGGTAAACTTCTCGGACCAAAAGGCAACTCTCTGAAGAGACTTCAAGAAGAGACGATGACAAAGATGGCAGTCTTGGGTCGTGGGTCCATGAGGGATAAACACAAGGTAATGTTTGAGGAATAAATCTACTATACGATAAGACTGTATTTGCAATTACCTCGAAAAATAGGACGGTTAACTGCATATGTAATGTATTTGACTGTTGTGTGTAACTCGGTGTTTCCACTAAAAGAATTGTGATACTTCCGCATCATGTGGCATATTAATTTCAAGAATGGTAAATATTATATCTTTATAATTTTATCCCAAGCCCAAGGTATTTATAAATGAATTTTTCTTGTATTATTTTCAACTACGTTTTGCTGATACAAAAGATATTTCATTAGCTGTTTCCCGATCTTATGGTAACTCATAGCGGGGACCCGGATTGAAACTAAGTGACAACTGGCACAGAAGTATTTTCTTGGGAGCCGTTATTGAAAAAAAAATTTTTTTAAAACCCATATCCCATTGTAGTGCGCTCCCAGCTTGTATATCAACCGAGATACACATTTAGTTACAGCCCCCCCTCCCCCTTCGTCTTTTGTTTTCGATTCCAAATACAGACAGACTTGTGGATAGTCTTCTTTCAAATATAGCAATGTTCAAAAAAAAAAAGATTTCAAAAATTATTTTTCTGAAGTTCCCTTTCAAAATAAACCCTCTGCTTTCTATTAAAATAGATTAAGATGTATTTGTGAAAAATACATTCACATATATCTCGATTAAAGGAAATATGTTTAATAATTACCATTACAGTTAAACAAGTTTTATATTTAAGAATTGAAACTTCAAAATTCGAAGTTCTCTGTCTGGAACCGTAACATGTTTGAACAGTGACCACCCCACGAGAAAGTCCCTTTCGGTATCCTTAAGGATAGTGCGGACTGCGCATGCGCCATATGGATATTCCTAACTTGCAAACATTGTCCTCTACTGACCCTTAATCTGCTCGCATTCTACCTCAGCTATCCCTATACAGATACCACAATGCGACGCCCGTGGTGCAGGAAAATGGTCAGTTTTCAATGAATGGTCAGCAGAAAGGAGTACTGTGAATTTCTTCAGCGTAAAACATTCCCCTGGTGTAATATTATGACCTCTAGGTTAGTGCCCAGCGGAAATACCACAGACAGAAGAGTCCTGGCATGTCAGTACATCTCTGCAACTCAATACTTCTTATGTTACGATGCTTTTGGTTTAGCGTGTAACACTGGAGGTCAGCTCAGGAATATTTTCGTGGGACGGTCACTTTAGATATGATAGAAGACGAATTAGTTCCATGTCTACATTCACCTAATGTTTTGACGGAAAGACATATTGAGAGGCACGGGTTTGTACGTGTTTTAGGAAGAGGAACTACGTGTATCCGCCGATCCGAAGTACGCCCACTTCAACGATGACCTGCACGTGGAGATCACAGCGTTCGCTCCACCGGCTGAGGCGCACGCGCGGATTGCGTACGCCCTGGCGGAAGTACGCAAGTTCATGGTTCCGGTAAGTCCCACACTATGTTCTTTAGGTTAATGTCACATATAATTCAGCAAAGGATTTCATATGCGGACATACATTGTTTGTCGTCCGCTACACAGAATATAGAATAGAAAGCATACAACTGGTGGTTCGTATAGAGTATGTTGTTACGTGCTTTGATGTATCGCTCTCAACAATTCCTGTAATGTTAGTTGATGCGCTTGATGCTCAGGGTTACGAGTTACATGTAACGCAGTTTGGGATGTACTGGGCGTTTTAAGCATCATTCACCAGTATAAGATCGGGTGCCATTTTGTGAAACCTTTATTGTTGCCTTGGTCTAAAGCAGAGCTCGATAAACTACCAATCACTCTTGTTTGTTTTGTCCACGGACGAAAAATGTATTTTACAAGTTTTGCAAGTTTTCAGATATATAAAGTACGTGCTAAAACGACCGAATTCCTGAGCATGAAAGAATCGGTTATTAAGAGCAAATCTGAGCACCTCTAGCGGTCAATTTCGAAACTTAATCATTGACGTATTACAAAGGGAAGGTTACTGGACTCTGATCCTTCTTCAATCAATTCTGGTGATAAGATGTACGTGTTTTCTATCCTAGATTCGTCCCCCCAAAACAATTACTATCTCATCCCATTAGTAAAGTCAGTTCTATACCTAAAACAAATGTAACCTCACTTTTTTATGATTTATTTATTTTTTATTGTTTGGAAAAGTACGGTGTATTTTTTTCAATAAATTTGCACAGAACATTCCTCTTACACGGAATTTTCGGTCTAAAAATAGTGAGTTTGTCCCCTGGTTGCGCTAAAACTACAATAATTTTAACTGGAACCTTGAGAACAAATGTTTGTCGACCTCTCCTCAGTAGCTTTGAGTCCAAATTAAAGAGAATAGGGAGTTTACATACAAAAACTGTAGTATCTTAATTAACTTATAAGATTCAGTAAAAATAGTGAAAATTTCACCCATTCGTGTCTTTCAAATAAAAATTACAAAAATCTTTTCATAGTAAACCGCTGAAATTTAAATAGGAGTATAATATTTCATCAAAATTTCGAGTTTCACTCAGAACGCTTATATAATAATTGTAAAAAAAAAAAATCAAATGCTGACGAAATCTCATTCACTCTCTTCAGGACTACAACGATGAAATCCGTCAGGAGCAGATGCGTGAGATGCAGATCCTCAACACGGCGGGAGTAGGAGTTCTTTCTTCGGCCGACGCCGTGGCAGCCGCTTCCGCCGCCACGAGTCCGGTGCCTCCTCAATCCCCAAAGCCCGGCGGTGGCGCGTGTGTGGGTGGGGGTGGCGGCGGAAACGGCGGGGGACCAGGCGGCGGGGGACGAGCAGGCCGCAGTCCCGCTCCCGCCGCCTCAGCCATGTCGGCCATGTCCGCCGCCGCGGCTGCCGCCGCTGCTGGTTTCCTATATGCGGGTCCTCAGGCGGGCGCTCAAGGACCTCAGGCTCCGCAACAGCAGCTGCTATTGCATCCAGCCTTCCGCGGCCTGCAACCCGCAGCACGCCCACACGTCGCGCTCCCTGCTGCTACAGGTAAGAGATGTCATGGTTGCACTTCACAAAACGAACATCTCTGTTCTGCGATATTGAGATCTGGGAGCAGTGAGCAATGTCCCACTCATCCATCTATATTCTACAATTTTTTCTTTCAATTTTTAGTTTATTATTTTACTACGTGTTCAGAATTTCTCGACCTCACAATGCTCAAGTAATTAGTTCATGAGAGGTAGGATGATGCACAAAAATCTCCTTAGTAACTTGCCTCAGCAACTATTCTCAGAACTTGTTAACTTTTACCATAAAACGTATGACAGATCGCACTTTGCTTATAGTACAACCAAATTTATGCTTTATTCGTTTGTGGGTTATGCATTTCATCTTCCTAAATTACGCTAATTTTTCATTGTAAAAATTCATATTTGATTAATTCTATTACAAAATTATGCAATACGTTTATAGTAAAATTATTTACAAACTCTTATAACATGAAACTGACACCGCTACCAATCTACTAAATCTGTATAAAATCGGAACATTTCATCAAAGCAATGTTTTTCAAAATACAAATAATTAATAAATCGCTGAAACACACAAGGAAAGTGGGAATTATTTCAAACAGGAAACGTGTAACTTCAAACAATATTCTCCTTCAATGACTTTAATTTCCGTGTTCATTGCAATAGTCACAAAGGGCAATCGTTTGTGTTGTTGCTGGCAGCTCGCTCATTAAACGCAAGCAGCCAGTGGAATACAGGATTTTCTTGTGTAAATAAAGGGCATGGATGTAAGATCAACTTGAGAGTAGAGAAGCTGCTCTCGATTGAAGTTCTAGATTGTGGCACACTTACCCAACTACACCATGTTAGCAGGTTTTATTTTAAATACATATTTGAAATTTACTAATCTTGATTTTTCTATTCAAATACACAAGTTTGAACGACTAAAAATTATACTTTATTACTTAAAATTACGCTTTATTATGCTTCCAGAAATTATATATTTACGAAACATAATTGTCAAGGTCAGAAATGGTAGCAACTACATGTTTTAAGTTCCAATATTCTTTTAATGGAGCGGTTGTCCTAATTCCATTTTGATGGAGATGCCCCGTACGTTTTCTGGTGATAGATAACAAGCTCTGTGGAATGTTGGTACAAACAACTGAAATGTTCGCAAGTTATGAACACGTCAACTCAAAATTTTATTTAAAGTATTTGTAGGTAATTTTATCTTATAAACTGCTTGAACGAAGATGTTTTAAGCGGCGAGCACCACAAAGGGACGATTTAAAAACATCATGTGCATGTGGTCTATTCAATATCATGCCAAATTTTACGAATTTCTACGTAATTAAAAAAGAATGTGGGAAGAGTTATCTTGTGAATATGTTCTTATGAATGTGCTTTAATAAACGTCCATTTCAGTCACCACAAACACTGGCAAACGAGACAGATTATTTTATTTTCATTTTCAACATTTTATGAGAGAGAAATTCTTTATAGGTTTTAAGTATATGTTGATGCTTGGTAGTAGCTGGAAATTACTTCAGACAACTTATTAATGAGCTTACTAATGGTAATGTATACTCTATGATAATAAAAAAATTTATGATAATTTTCCACGGAAGAAATCAAAACACCGTGTACCCTTTTGTTTCCTCTCCGACTCAAAAAAAAAAAGAAGTTTGTTCCCTCCACATCCTAAATATAAGGGTTTTATAATCAACCGTGTTCAACGTAGCTATAGATTTTTTTGACGAATAATTCTGATGAAACAAAACATCATTCGGTCGTCAAAATACACTTACGTCTTTTATGCTATCAACTAATTGTACGAACCCAGGTGCGATACGGTGCACCATGGAATATCCCGTCGTTTTATAGCTCCATTCCGTCTGCGCCACCATAAACTAAGCAATCGACACGACGCCATTTGTGGTCGATGGCGTCTCTTATTGGCGGAAAGTCCCTTGGATAGTGATGCTGACGCTGGTGAAATGCTCCGAGCATATGAAGACAGAGAGCGTAAAGAATTTGTATATTCGGAAGAAATGATTTTAATATAGGATACATGTAACGGAGGAATTACGGTAGATACTGTGCGATTGGAAAAGGGATAATAATTTCCAGAGAAATTGAATTAACTAATGTTTAAAGTAAGCATCGTAACTACGATGGAAAATGACTAAACTAGAAGAAAGAAAATGTGAATAAATCATAATTTGTTAAAAAAGAAGAAACGAGGCCATACACCAACATTGACATTCGCCACCTGCTTAAAATTTGCGCTAATCCACAACAGTCCATTAGCAGATCAATACCAATACATCGTCGCCCCTGGATGGTTGTGGGTGAGGCTTTTGAATTTGACGCACTAATCTCGTGTGTTATTCTTCTTTATTTGGTTCGCGTGTTATAATATGTTTCGTTTTTAATTATTGAATTTGCCATGAAAATCTTGATGGATGAGCTAAGACTGTATTTGAGATTTTTATGCGGTATCTGATCTCGCACAGGTGGATGAGAGGTCATTTTCAAACCATTTAGTTTTGCATCTACAAAACCTAATAATAAAGTATTAAAACAATACTGAATATTATTGACGAGAAAGTGACTCAATTATTCCTCTGAATGCCGCCACAATGTAAATACTCGCTCACTGACGAGAAGTTCGTGAAAAGTGTGAAAACAAATTCCAAGTGTCTTCTATTGAGAGAAGCTTCTGTAGTGTGGAGGGACTTCCCCGACGTAGCAGAAAGTTACAGCGGTAACTGTGTTTCGAAACCAGTAGACTGAGCGAGAGGGGAGCGCCACTGCTGGAACAAAAGAAGAATTAAGTTCAGATGAGACGAGGTTGGTGACGTGAAGGTGTTACGAGTCAGTTGGGGGCTTTGGAGAGAGATGACATTGTTCCAGTGGATGGGAGTTCAGAGTCATAGAGGATGACCGCTGTTGGTAAAAGTTTCATTGAGTCAGAGCGTTGCCATGGCGGGCAAAGGCTGTTTGGAGTCGTGAAACTAAACGACAGGAAAACTGGAGGAGTGTTATGTGCAATACGTGAATGAATAGAACAATTGGCTCTTCCTGAAGACAATATTGTACATACAAAACAGAAATAGTTGAGTATAAAGGAAGGAACGAGTTATCTGGAAAATGACTGCTTTTGGTAATAAATAGGGTCAGCAAGGAATTCATATCAGTAGTATTCACATTGAAGCAATGATAGTTTTTGAAATTTCAATGCTCTATGAATATTATTAGTCTTATTTATACTTACCTCTTTGGAAAACTTTCACTCTCTTCATAGAACAAGTTCATCGTTTGGATGTGTTATTGATCAATGCCTAATAATTCTTTTGTCTTGATACCTCATAATTGCATGAAATGTGATTTCTAGCATTTCTTCCTTCAATCCAAATCACAACAAGATAAATGTTTTGCATCGTCCAATTTTTAAATACATTGCGAATAGGTAAATCCAAATATTTTGATATGAGTGTTATCGGGAGTACCAGTCATGATGTTCTTGAACTTAAGCCAAGAACTCCCGTAATACATTACACTGTGCGTAAAGAATGTTCCACGTAAATGATGGATAAAGAGGAGAAGGAGATATATTGTGTGTGAGGTGGAATGAGTGGGGGAACATAGCAAAAGGAAAATGTTTGTGGTGCAGAGTCGACAAAGGGCTGACAAAGTTACTCACCCGCTCTCCGTCATGCTCTGCGATTTATCATGGATGGCGCGCAGGGCACAACATGTGGAATTTAGATGCGTCACAGCCGGCTCATACGTACTATATGGTGGCGACGTAGGTGGTACGAGCGTTCGAAAAAAGTATCATCCCTTCTTTGAAAAGAATGTCTCGAAAAAGAACTGTCACATATGAAATCAAATTTAGACTAAAATAGTACGAAACAGTGTACTAATAGATAATAAGAAAATGATATAGTACCGATTTAATACGATAACGTTTCTTCAGAAATAATATTAATTAAAATATAAAATAATATTTTTTCTAGTTTAGTTGACTCTAGATAAATCACAACATTAAGTATCTCTAAAAATTCTTTCCAAACATACTCTCAGTAATTAACCTGAAACCTTTCATTTCGCGGGAGGGGGGGGGAATCCCCGGCATACAGCGCTACGCTGCATCGCTTTCAGAGTCTGTTTGGTGTTGCGGGTGTCTGACGCGAACGCGCCTCTCCGTCTGGGAGCGCGCGGTTGGTGGGCGAGAGAACGCGGGGGTGCGTGGTGGTTGGCTGCCCTGATTTACGGCGCCGTTGCCGCAACAGGTGTCGGTTGGCTGCAGTGCGGGGGCGCGCGTTAGCAAACAGACGCTCGCCGCAGCGTCCTATCCGCCCTTCCCTTCCACCCTCCCCCCGACCCTTTCTACCACCGAGCCGCGCGAGGGTTGCGGAATTCGGGAATCCCCGCCCTACGCATACTCCGCCCTTCCACTGGCCTCTGACGGAACTTTGTATGAGCGCGTGTGCACACGGGAGTCTCTCACTCCATGTTCTCACGCTGTCTGTTTAAGCAGATTACGGAGGATATGAACAAGGATTTATGCGAGTTGCAAGATGAAGTAGAGATCTCTTTCAAGTATTCAATAATATTCATGACCACTTTACAACTTACAAGAACATCTATATGGCGCCTTGGGTTATATATTATTTCACACATGTGAGGCACCCCATCCTGTGATCCTGTATAGGGCGTGTAAGCTACTTTTGTAACTCGTTAAAAATAAAATGTTAATTTACATATCATATTCACCCAAGTAAATAGTATACAGAAATATATGGGAACACATCCTGCAGGGGAACAAACTCAGTATCTTCATCTTATATAAAGGATATGTCGGATATCCAGGCTTAAGATTTATACTTACAGATAACCAGTGAGTGTATTATGTATATTTTCATGATTCGGAAACAAAGGATGTAGCTAACCTTAAATAAATACAAAATCGTGTTCCGTTTTACACTTCAATTTTGTGTTATGAAAACCACGATCTGCCACTATGCATGTACAGACATTGCTGAATTAATCTGCACGCCATAAAAATGGGAGAAGAAACGTTATAAACAGACAGCTACACAGAAGAAACGTTGCATCTAGTATGACGTGATAAATTAGTTTTACTGTGAAATGGTACGTTTGGCTGAAATGACTGAAAGAAGAATACACAAATTCTACACCATTCTATGTAAACGAATCCAAATAAAAGATAAATTACACAGTGAGCTATTTAGAAATCAGAATTCACATCTATTAACAGGTAGAAATGTAATATGCATCTGTTATACCCAAAGATATATACACACTACTTTGACATCCTCAATGCTGGTTGTAGTGAGGTATTGAAGCGTATCTCCTTCCGCGTATCTTCTTCCGTATCTTACGTATTTAAACGATTTGTTAGCAATTGTACAGAGTATGTTTCATGGAGACTATACTCATTCAAATATATTTGTGAGTGTATCTATCTGTGAGTATGTCAGATGAATCAACTGAGTTCCTAAATGTTGTTGGTATTAATCTGCTAATTAATATAGATAAATATACCACTTTTTACTACATCATACTTCATAATATAATGCTATAAAATAATTAGAATACAAATTAAGGAAGTAAAAATTATTCTCAGGGATTTGACTAAATCTGATCGTTGCTACGATCTTAGAATAGATTGCAAAAGGTAAGATGGCGGCTGACATTAACAAAACGTTTCACTACAGGTGCCTGCACTTGCAGGCTGTGGCTTTCCCTCTGATTAATTTATTTCAGTACCCTTCATTTGTTCCTTCGGTAAACGAGTCTACAATTAGTTACTAGAAAACAATACTGGGAGTGGAGTAGCGGAGGAGGAGAAGAAGAATGTTAGTGGTGCAATAAAGGAAAAGAACCAGTTCAAGAAAATAATATGAAACGAGACTTGTATTGATGCAGTTGTAGGCAAGTACGTGTAGGAACGAAAGATCTTAAAACCATGTCTCCTAAATACATATCTATATATAAATAATTTTAGTTATCTTCAGGATGTCAAGCATACATTTCATTTATGCTACGATTACATTCTCCATTATTTGGCATCCCCATCCGTATTTGCTAATACAGCCGATTATTATTTCTGAGCCAAGGTGTGCAACTTGAGGACATTATTTAATATGAAGATTACTGATCTTTAATGCAATTTGTTCAGGGGACTTCCATGTTTCGGGACACGAATTTAACGAAACTTCACATAATAGACGAATACTCACAAATTAAGGGTTCTAATGACCTTGACGTTGGCGAGCCCTAAAGCCCCACAAAAATACTCAACAGACAGCTGGTACTGCGAAAGGGAAGTTGCTCATGAGGGAAAAGAAGATTGAGATTTGCTGATTGCGTTGAGTTCGGTCGGGTGAGGTAATGCCATGTTATAAGAGCATCGATTTATAATTCTATCGAGCATTTGTAAACCTTTTTTTCGCATAACCTGTTTTTCATATGTAATGTTTCTTATAAAGAATTTACGCATTTTTCTCTGTCACATTGATACTATTTTATAGAGAAGAAAAAACGATTTTAACTCACAACTTCCGAGTACCTACTGGTGGAGGAGTTTTTGCATCGTCGACAGACAGGTGAAAATTGCGACGGATACCTTTTACCCCAAAGGAGGAGGATATCCGATATTAGATTCAAAACCATACTTTTCGGTGCCTTTGAGATGGATAAGAGCGTCCCCGGTGTTTTGTAAGTTAAGAATCAATCCACATTGCAGATAATATACCCCTAGCTTCCCTGGGGTAGGAGTGGAAATGAAACACAGGTAAACATATCATAAAAACGACAGATATTGAAGTTGACTAAATCATTTTTGAGACCGCTGTAGTGAAGTGACACCCAATGCCAGATAAGTACACGAATAAACGCCCTTTGTGTTGGGATTGAGAAGGAGTGAAATGTAGAAATAATCGAAACTGACCGACATTAGTGTTGACATAGTAATTTTCGGAGCCGCTGAAATTAGTAGTCACATTCAGGAGGACATCAAAGTTTACAATCAGCCAGTATAAAATACAGCACCCCTAGGAAAAGGGATATCGTGAAATAAATATCGAACATGACATACCAGTCAAGACTCCATAAATTTCGGCGTCGTTGTGATAGTGAAATCCCGATATCGTGTAAGTCTGAACTCAGCCCTCATGAAACAAATACACCACTAGCACCCTTGGGTGGGGTGGAAACGGGTTTATGTATGAAAAGAATTGAAAACTAATTTTGAAATATAGAAATATGAAAATTGCATCGGCTCCATAATATTAGGGTTGATGAGATTTTTAAACTACCAATACCATTAAGATTAAGTTGAGATGAGATTGTGGCACTGTATTTTTAGAGCTGGGGCGGAATGAACGAGACGTAAAAATAACGTAAGAAGACCGATATTAGGGTCCCGAGAGCATGGTTATTGTGGATTCTGAGATGAATAATTGTATTTCTAATGACTTTAGTTATTGGTGAATATTCGTAGATAATAAGATACCTATAGTTTTAGATTGATGTATCACTGACTCTTAGATAAAATAGCAACAAATTCAAATATTACCGTGTTCTCTCATATTGTATTCTACTGATACAATCTTTTTCATAAAGAGTTCACCGTTTTATCAATTAAGAGGTTTCTCTTCATTACAACTTTAGAATTGTATTTAAATTTTGTTTTCTATCAGTAAACGATATAGAGTAGCACACTTGTTCCATTGGATCGTACGAGTATAATTACCAAAGCATTACAGAAATAGAACTTTACATGTATTCCGTTTTCATGTTTTGCCACACGGAAGTTGAAACGTTAAGTTGAAAACACATTATCATGTGCAATCGGAAGAGCATTGCCCATCATGTTTCCATTGCTGTATCGGAACGGTTCATTCCGCGCGCAACATCACATGTCGTATACTGGTCTCCGAATAGCTTCATTAGGACAGCGTGCCTCTCAAACACGCAAGCTGTCCTCTCGAACAGTGTGACGCACCTGGAGGGCACTTGACGGTTGTAGATGTTGCCACATATCGTTGCTGCGGCCAAACACTCTGTCCCTATCCGATAGCTGTTTTAACCTCCATCCAATCGTGATTGCGAACGTCTACTCTGCCATCGGATGAGTTTACATGCTCGTGTTATGACATTACGGAATATTCTATCTCAAAATATGTTACGCATGACAATAACAATATCTTATATCATTTGAATTTAATGTTTGTTGATGTATATTGTGTAAGTAACTGCGTAAATGCGTTTTGTTATTGACAACGTTTTTCAGAATTGTGTTGGTTAATTCACGTTTAGAAAGAAATGATAGCACAGTCTAATATCATCCAGTCGCGACATGCCATATTAATTCCCTATCTGGTGGCATTAGAGTCTCTATCCGCCGGCGAGTATCACTAACTCAGCGCAATGCTATCTCAAAACGATGATATTCAGTAACTTCCACCTTCATTACACGTAGTGACTCGCTCACCTCTTGCAAGCGCCAGTGTTCCGATCTGCATGTTTGATGATATTAGACTATTGATTGTACATACTACCATTTATGTTATAAATTCTCTATTTTGAAAAAATAAGGAATATTCATGTATGTGTTTACGAATTTAATACTGAGTGCATCAGATTTCCCGCGCTACATCCGATACGGTTTTGTAGGCGTGTGTTTCACATAGTATCTGATTACTCGGTCCATTCAAATGAATTAAGAATTAACGAAACGGAATCATGTCGTGTATATAAATAGATGAATAAGACATACTATTACCCTTTCTCTCGCATCGCCTTTTCTGATGATGAAAGACAAAAGACCGTCTGATGAAATTGATGATGCTAAACGATCGATAATAGTCTGATATTTAGAATAAGTTATATTTTGTTCTTATTTAAAACGGTAATGGTTTTATAATAGCACCACGGAAAAGGTAGATTTATTTTCACAAAATTGCAAGTAATAGAGATAAATAAATAATTGAAGATTTACGATCATGTGATGGACGACTACTATTTATTTTGTGATATTAAGTATACCATAGTGTCATGAGTCTCGAACTATATTTTATTTTTTTATTATGATTTTATTATGAACGTTAAAGCTAGTAGAATGTGCAAGTGATNTTTGTGATATTAAGTATACCATAGTGTCATGAGTCTCGAACTATATTTTATTTTTTTATTTTGATTTTATTATGGACGTTAAAGCTAGTAGAATGTGCAAGTGATAGATTTGAAGGGAAGCAAACACAATGAATTGTGATCTCATCTCAAGAAAAATTGTTATCTTACTTGTTTTAAGGACTTGTTTATAGGTCCATGGTTGAAACATGCATATCTGTATGCATGTATATGAGATGCCTAAAGCGATATTGAGAACATTTCAGTAACTTCCAGGAATAACCATGTAACTGTGCTTTTGAAAAAAAAAACGAGATAATCTTACATAAATATTTATTTTTTGTTAATTTTTATTTGTATTAGTATAAACGATTCAAAAATGTATATTATTCGTGAATTAATTACTAAAAATTCATGTACAAACCGTAAAAACAACTATAACCAGTTAAGTATACGTTGAATTAGAATAAGCAGATAATTAATAATTTTTTTAAAGAAAGTCAAGTTACGTACATATTTGTGAGTACAAATTTGGAGAAGCAGGGTACAATAATAAAATCTGGATGAGTTATGCTAGCCAGGTATATATTTTTTCTTCATTTTCGTGGTAAAAAATCAACATTAATTTTTTAAGTTGGACATTTTAGTTACGAAGTACAACACTAGCAAATTAACTTGAATGCCAATGTTATAACAGAAAAGTATTTTAGAAACTATAAACGACCGTAACTCGAAAAATGTACACTTACCTGGTTATTGCTTGAAATCAGATATTACTACTTCTAATAAATAATTTGAACAAGTTATTGTCTCAAAATGTTGTTATTTACGAGAAATTAAGGAAGATATTAGGAAAAAAAGTTTTTTCTTTGTCTGCAGTTGTCTTTTTTCATCCATAAATTTATTCCGAAGAAATGAATTCTTCTATTCCGCAGTTATTGTAATTACTTCACTTATCATTGTAGTTAGTTTTCTTATCAATCAATACAAGTAATTAGAATACTTATAAAAATTATTGCCTGGTTAAGTGTTCAACAAATCCTTGCTTTATCATTCTATCAAACGTGATATTACCTTATTTTCTGTGTTGCGCCCAATCAAAATAATTGAGACACTGTGTAGCAACTTCCTTAGCTATTGCATTTACATATCTGAGTGTTGTTGTTTTGGCAGGCAGCTATCCACTCCTCCACCATAATTGTGCTCTTCGTGGATGATCGCATGGTGAATTTGATGCACAATGCATCCTGTAACAAAATGTAAAGCTCCAAGCGGCGATATAGGCACTCGTTTGGATTAAGACGGGATACGTTGAAGAAAAATGAAGGAAAGGTGAGAAATAGTTCTTGTAGATGTAGAAGAAGTATTGAAGTTTAGAATAATGTGAGAATAAGTTTGTTAGGGATCAAAAGTATGAGTGGGGAGTTTAAGTATGTCTGAAGGATATTTCCGAGTTGCAGCAGGATTGACTCTACATGCGAGGTGGCGAAAGTATTTCTGAAAAATGTTGTCAGGGTTGTGGAATGCCTTTCGGAGTTTGTGTTTCTGGCCTTGAAAAAAGATCATTTTTGTGATAGGTTCAAGTTCAGAAATAGATCTTAGATGTGGGTTGCGTGTGCGCAACGGCGGTCGTACAGCTATCCGGAGGAACCGGTTATCGATGACGTGAAGGCGATGATGGTTTGGCGTAGAAGTAGTGGCCCAGGTTTTGCAGGCATAGAGCGCAAGACTGCGAATGGACGCTTCGTAGATGTGGATTTTCACCTTGAGCCGGATCCTGCAATTTCTGAAGATTGGAGCAAGACAAGCGAGCGCGCTGTTCATTTTGGAAGAGAGACATTTTGCATGGTCTTGCCAGCGAAGTTTCCTGTCCATCGTGATCCCAACGTACTTGACACTTGTGGATTAGTCCACAGTGGTATATTTGACCTTGAGCGACGGCAGGTTTTGAAAAGGTTTGCTGGAGAGGCGGCAAAAAGTGAAGATAATTGCCTGGCACTTGGAGGGGTTCAAGGTGAGCCCATTAGAAATACGCCAAGTTTCCAGGCGAGAAGAAGCAGATTGAAGATTAGAGATAGCCAGAGGAAGTGTGAACACGCGCGGCGCATACGCGATGTTATCTGCGTAAAGGAATTCAGAAACTTGCAGAGGAAGGTCAAAAAGGTCGTGAAGAAAAAGAGAGAAAAGAGTGGGTTCCCAGGAACTACTCTGAGGAACCCCAGCGCAGAAGGGGCGGACGGTGGAGTAGGAACGGTTGGAACGAACCTGAAAGGTTCGTCCAAATACGTAACATCACTGGTGATGAAATATGGGGGGAACTAAAGAGATGGTTTTGTGAATGTCGTGATGAATAGTGTCAAAGGCGAATGAGAAGTCAAAGAAGTTTGCAGGAATGGCCACTCTCCGAGAGAGGATGGGGGCTAATTTGTCTGCCAGACGCAAGGTCTGCAGAGCTGTTGACTTATTGCGCTGGAATCCGAATCGGGTGGGACGAATAGCGTGAGAGGATTCAAGGACAGGAGTGAGTTTGGCGAGGACGATACGCTCAAAGAGTTTACAAAGAAGTTAAAGAAGGCTGATGGGACGATAGTTGTTAGGGTCCCGAAGATTTCCCTGAATTAGGGAGAAAAATGATAATGGCATGTTTCCATGGAAGAGGGAAGTACCCGAGAGCGAGACAAGAATTGAAGATGTTAGTGAGAAGAAGGATAGCGTTGTGAGAAAGATGGCGAAGATAGACACCACCCACATTCTTGATGTTGACTCTCTTCAGTGCGTCCTTCACTTTCCAGACACCCAAGGTACACTCATCGTCTGGGGTGGTAGGAGACAACTGGGGTAGAAGAGTGGACAGAGGAGGGGGATGGGACGCAATGACAGGAGAGAAAAGTGATTCAAGGATACCGCCGAAGATCTCAACTTTTCTGGCCGTGTCGTATGTGGGATTAGATGTACCGCGAAAGAGAAGAGGAGTGATGGCAGTGGAGGGGTTTCGGAGGGTCCTCTGGATCTTCCACACGTCGTCGGAGGAGTAACGTTGGCCCGGGCAAGATAGGTTTGCTATTCCTGGACATGGAAGTCACGGAGTCGGTCTTGAAGTATCCGTCGCGTGTGGAGGAAGTGGGACTTGTCTGAAGGATCACTGGTGCGGTAGAATCGCCTCTGTGCACGATGACGTTCCCGCACCAGAGCAGGAATGTCAATGGGGGAGTCAGAGTGTGGTGAAGTTTGAGGGGTGAAGGTCTGCACTGTCGGAAACAAGTCAGTATGTGGTTTGTAACGTGCGAAATGGCCAGGTCAATGTCGTCGGGTGAAGTGAGTGGGAGGTGGGAATCCACCTTCCGGCTAACCCGTGAGGTGTACCCTCTCCAGTCCGTCTTGACGTCTAGGGCAGGTTGAAAGTCCCGGGGCCACGTGGTCCGAGAACAACGAAGCAAACGACGCGAAAGACTCGACGTCAGCGAGGAACTCACGGAGCGGAGCGACATGGAGAGATCCGTTCTCCACCACAGTCGAACTCGGAACGATATTAGTTATAAAGAAAAGGACGCCTAATCTGGAAAATTCTCGATTTCGTAAGAATGGTTGAAATTCGCATTATCCCAGATTATTAACTTGTTACTTTGAAAATCTACTGACAGAAGCTTATTTCAGATTCAGGAATCTGGTTTTATGTTTCCTATGAAATAAGAATAAAGAGATTTTGTGATAACTCTTATCACAATGATGTAATTAATGTGACGAATATCATTATAAGCGTTGTAATCATTATTATTATTGTTCCTGGATATGACGTTCACAAAGGAATAGTTATTTTTTCTGTGTAGATTTATTATATAATTAACACTGCGTAGTATGAATGCTTTGTTAGAAGTGTGTGTAAATATATATCGAGTGTTTCCGTTGTGTTTAATTCTTTTTAGAAAGAAATATACATTTTGTATAAAAACACAAATATGATAAAATACTTCGCTCAAGTATATTACATATTTATACTATTCACTTTCCATTCTAGGTTTGAGTCGTCGTCAAATGCATGTTCAATTGTTCTGTTGTCATGTTTGTCATAATTTGTAACACCTGACGACGATTCGAACCTAGAGTCAAAACGTTGCATTCTATGAAAAGCAAAAAATAAATGGTATTCATCCATCAAAACGTTGTAATTCTAAAATTATTTCTTTATATATTGCATAATAATGTATTTTACGAAATTATCATGCAAGTAGTGGATTGTATAAAAAATGGTGTTATAGTATAGTAGGCAAACTTGAGATTAATTTCAATTGTATATGTTAAGACAAAAATATGTTGCACTCTGTGAGTACATTCTTGTGTACATGGTTGTGGAACTGTAGTCTTCGTGAACACCAGGGGTATACTGCAAGCCTGTGATATCGTTTGACTTTCGCCAGGTCAAATTTTCTGACTGCAGTTTTAACTGGCTATATTCTGTCTTAACTTCGTTGATAAACATTTTAGTTTTAATTTGTAAATTTTAGTAACAATTTAAATAGATAAAATAGCATTGTGTAAACTCTGCGCAGGCATGTACCGTGGCTCTATTCTGAGTCGCCTCCGTTCGCCACACGCTTTGGGGGCGCCACCGGGTCCTCCGGCGTTAGCTGTGGCCGCTGCGGCTGCGGCTGCTGCCAACGGAGGGAGGTTAGGATCTCCACTCGGCAAAGCGACCGGTGCCCGAGGCAGCATCCTCTCTATTCTCGCCGGAGGGCCTCGTGCGACCGCTGGTGACCCTGCAGCCGCTGGGTTAGTCGTGTGCGGTTCTTCCCCTGAGGAAGAAGCTGCGGCTGCCGCTGCCGCCGCTGCTGCCCCCGCCGCGGCGGTGTACGGACTCTATGACAGTTACGCGGCCGCCGCCGCTGCAGCCGTCGGAGGCAATGGGTGAGTCATCTCTTTACGTTATTAATCTATATAAATAAAAATTAAATGCTGTTCGTTGGTGAGCGCATCACTTGAGAACGGCTGGACCGATTTGGCTTTTTTTAACGTTCGTATTAGAATAAGGTTTTTAGGAAAAGAAAAAATTAGAAAAGTTTCCGGAAAAATTGGAAAATTCGGAAAAAACTGAGGTGCTCTTTTCTATGGGATTTTTGTATGAACTCAAGACCATAATTCACGTTTCAAACGATGGATATGTGTAATTCTTTTTTTGTTTTGTTTTTTATGGTCCTCGAAAAGTTTTCAGGGAAAAATCCGTGAGAATTAAAAAAGGAAAGTTGGCAAATTTGGACAAATTGCAAAAATCATATTTTTTTATGCACTCTCGATCATTACTGACGACAGGAACGACATATTTGGGTGATTCTTTTCTTCTTTTTTTTTCCTTCCATTTTTTTCGATGATTTGTGATTCTGTTGTAAGGTTATCGCAATCGTTAATAGATACAATGATCACTCAAAAATACGTTTTCCTTCTCATTTTTATTTTGTTTACATATTTAAAATAGCATTTCAAAAATCCTCAAAACTATCACAAACAAATTATTTGAAATTTGAACTGGACGTCTGTTCGATCGGTTAGTAAAATATAATAATAATAATAATAATAATAATAATAATAATAATAATATCTGCTACTGGAATAGTGTTTAAGACCCTGAAGAAAAGTCAGACGATGACTGACCTTGTTTATATGCATCGATTGGTTCAGTGATAAATAAATGTAAAGATTTACTAAATTAGAATACAATATAAATCTATCTAATGCAATAAGCGTTAAATAACTCATAAATTTTGTACCAGAAATTTTAATATACATTCTAACCGAAAATCGTATGTATCGTTTTTCGTTTTAATATTTATTGAGAAGATTCATGGCATACGACAAAATATGTGTTGCAGTACGCGTAATGAAATGTTTTACTAAATTATTACATTTAACAATATATACTTATGTGAATATAATTAAACATCACAATTTATAGTAAATATTCAATTATGTTCAAATATTCAATTCAAGTTCATTGTTCATTGCCCTTCCTAGCATTTCAACAATAGCGGATTAATCCGAACAATAGCTTATACACACATTCGTACGTGAGTTAGCTCTCGGATAATATTGCCAGTGAGTAATTTTAACTTTAGGAAGAAAAACTCGGCCAAGTCTATTTCCATATCCCAATAACTCGACCTTACTTCCTTCAACATCTATTTAATTATGTCATAAAACAAAATAGCAAGCACGTATCTCTATTATTCCACCTAACTCCACGTCCTTCGAAATGTCACAGAAAATTATTCTCACACTCACAGTGTTTAAACGAGCTTTGGTTTTTATTAGGAAATACCCTTTGTCGTAAATACAGGCGGCGCATATTTGATGTACAACGAATGGGTAGTAAACAGCGTTTGATGAGGTGACGGATGTTATTTACAGAACCTATTTGAGGAGCGTTTGAGAAGCTCTGGACCCTCGCGGACTATGTTGTCTCGACTCTTTTCGTGAATTTAATGTTTGAACAGCAATTGATCAGTTACCTGTTTTTGATGACTTTTCGAAACGACTTCGGAATTACTTGGCATATTTTCTTTTCTCGTTTCGTAACAAAATTTCAAATTACGAAACCGTTAAAAAGTTATGTTTTCTTTTTAAATACTGTAATATGCACAATACGTACATGGTAGTGCCATTTATTTTATGTTGCACCTTAATTAAGAAAAAAAAAAAAAGAGTTAATAAGAGTAAAATATTCTATGGAAACATCATCATCAATAAATTTGGTTTAATTGTTAATATGTATCTTAATTTCAATTCATTCATTATTAATTTTCTAAACATATTTTTTTATTTTCCAATTACACAGAGTGTGGAAGGGAAGTATTGTAATCGGTCGAAAAAAAAAAAAATTGAGATCCCTTCGTATCTATGCGAATTGGCTCCGGGACAGTCTATTTTCAAATTTTGGTGATGATGGTTAATGTAATATGTGTATATGTGTTTGTGTATGAATGTATGTTAAGAATTTTGTTCCCCCAATAACTTACGAACAAACCAAACTTGAGATTTGACTTTGAATACGTTGGGAATAGAAGCCTCTTTCTGGACAGCTCACTCCGACTTCATTTACACACCGATAGAGCGGAAAATTATTTCGCAAAAAAAGAGGCGCTTTATTTCAATATGCAAATAAGATAATTCCAAAGAGTTCAATTTGGAAGATAATTCACACAATCTTTACTTGAACACGATACTTGGATTTTTCGTTTACCATGTATTGTGATAACTTTTTTGCATCCGATTGATCTAAGAAATATATCATCTTATATAATATTTTTATTATTATTATTTGTATTTTAAATTTTTTATTTTTGCTTGAATTTTTGTGTTTTGAAACGTGTTTACCTCCATGAATTTTTGTCATGAATTGTAATTGGAAAGTTGAGTGGAACACACTCCAGAGTTTTTACTTTATTGTCAGATGATTCACAAAAGCATGAAAACAAAATATATTTTCAATATTTGTAAGGTATTTGTGAATATCTTGTGCTACGAAAGCCTCCAAAGACCTCATAATTGATTTGTGCTGGCTCAGTTCGGTCCAGATAGGAATCCAACACAAGATATCCTACTCCTTCCTCTACATAATGCACCATAAGCTTGTGCTAAGAGCCACAACACCATGATTAATTAAAAAAAAAACATTGAGCGTCATCTGTTACTATCAAGCTAGTGGCTTTATTAATTATGGAACTTTAATATTAATATCATTACTTATTGGCCTAATAAAAAACAGGGATAACGATATTGGAACAATGAAAAACAAATATGAAAACACAGAACAACATGAATTTATTCAGCAAAAAATACTCCAATTGTAGAATTTGAATAAACTTCGTCATGAAATACGAACTCGAAAAAATATTTTCTTTGAGTTACTCACATTAAATTTGACTTTTGAATAACAGAATGAAACGATTAAGAAAAACATAAATTATTTTTATACTTACTGCTTCCTTGAATCAAATATTCGCGAAGGATTCCTTTCTGCAACTGGCACCTCGCTTGTCCTTGAATCGCTCGTTTGAAATGTAGAACCTCCGCAAGCACAATATTAACTTCTTATTGGAGATCTAGTGACCTTGTGACTCCGCTCCTCAAACCACCAAAAGATTTTCACTTTGGAACAGTACAGGTGTTAGAAAAGAAAAATAGCCAACCTGCAGGAGTTCATTGATCCTTTTATCACGTTAAGTCTTACGAAACACCACAACACGATGTTCCGCAATAGCTGCACTGACTGTTCACCGTCACAAGTTTTAACATAACTTCTCATGGAATGAGCTAATTAATCATTTGTAAATTGATTGCAATTATAATCAATGTTAAAATCAATTATTCATAGTTCATCACAACTTAAATTTTACCACGTTCTTGATTATGTAAGTCCTTTAAGTTCATCAAATCGTGGTAAATTCTTATTGCACTTATTGTATTAACTGAACAATAATTTATAATTATTAAATTTCAGTATGAAATATTATGATTCGTTAAGATAATCAGCATTATAAAGTTCATTAACATCGTGCCATGCACATTGCTAACTGAAAATCACTCACTAAACAAATTCTTGAATAATTTCACATAAATATACAACTTTGTGTAATTAGAAGTCTCATAATTGTTCAATAAGTAAATTACTGCAATTCAATATAACTGCAGTTATACTTCACTAACTAGTTCCACGTGTTCGTCATTCTACCACGCTGCTCGCGTTCCAGTCATCTAAGCCGTCTGAAGTATCGGCGCCGTCTGGGGTCGAATATTCTCGTCTTTACAATTTATGCACGCGACGCAATTGCTACGGGATTTTCTCATTTTCTTCTACCGACTACCGCTACGGGCGCATCTCGTATCTACGTCTATTTGTTACTGACATACTAGTACAAGTGTCTTCTTGGTTTCATAATTGTGTTTCTACTTGAAATTATCGTGAATATAAAAATAAAATAATAAAATATTAATTAGTATGTCCAAATAGACATTATTGGGTCAACATATACACTAATTTTCCCAATATCAACCAGATGATGTTACTTTGAACAGATGTTAAAGATACCACTACAGTTTGAGGGATCAATTCCTTCGTATGGGTTGGATCATTAAATATTGAGTTTACAGGCAATTTCATTAGTCGTAATTATTGTCATTGTCATGAAATGGTTGTGTGTTTATGTCGGGTTCCTAAGCATAAAATAATCTGCGTAAGGGGGATTTTTTATGTTTGTGTGCGTTATTACTTTCTCTATTTCATTTAAACTATCCCTCTTTCTCCAAATTTCTTCATCTCACCATGATCATTAGATTGATGTCAGGAAAACCAAGTAACCATGAAAACCTTGCCAGAACAGAACCAATTTCTTCAACCAGCAGTCCTAATCTCCCAGGAAAAACGGAAAACGAAAATTTGATCATCACCATCTTAAAATGCATATGATATGAGATTGAAATCAACTATGGCACATGAAATATTGCACGTCATTTTCCAGAGCCAATAGTGTCTAATTAGAAGGAGATAATATTTATAAGGAATTAATTTTAAGTTTGAGTGACGTGTATAAAAGATAGTTTCATCTATTTCTAAAATATTGCAAACATTTAATCAGTATAAAAGTTTGTCAAAAAGCATTGTGTAGGTAGTGGAGATTTAATATTGTTTTCCCGTGTGACAATATTTGTTGTGAAAAAAGATAGAAAACATTATCCCTGAAAGAATGTACCTGTGAATTGATTTTAATTTACGAATATTTAATGGAATAGATGATTCCGTTTTCACATTTAAACATGGTACAGTTATATAATTCCGAATTAATTTCAAATAATTAGACCGAATTTCTTATAAATTATGCGGTGAATAAAAAAATGATTAGTAAAATGTTCCAGAACTAATATTGGCCTGACTTTCTAAAAATATGCATTTTCAACTTATTTATGATATTGTTACTGACGAAAAAGAAGACAGTTATAATCAATTTTTGGTACTACGTTATTTTACGCTCACATAATTTTTATATGTAGAGCATCAGGTTTAAAACTGTGAAATATCTTTTTCTGATATTCTTGTACTTGTGAATATGACCTCCAACTAGCCAATTACCCATAGGTTTTTGGCGCGTAAATAATTACAAAAAATTAATTCAATTGCTGCACCCTCAATTTTTGTTGTCAATGAATGAATTAGAAAGGGAAGTGGAATTGGCGTTGGAAAGGTAAATGATTTGTCTGTAATTGGTGCTAGAAGCATGTTCTATACCAATCTCCGTACATGTATAGATTAGTAGTTCTATATCAATCTCCTTTCTTGTATCAGATTTTTGTGTATCTCATATCACTGTCATTCCCCTAATCTTTCTTTTTCTCACCATCATGAGTTTAAAATCGTATTTTCATGTTTTTATCTTCGTATCATTGAATATGTGAACAGTTTTTGTGTATTGATAACTCAACTACGAGTCGTCAATATTTTCTAATAATAGTTTTTTTTTCTGGGGCTTTACGGCTCATGTCGACATCAAAGGTCATTAGAACCCGAAAAACTTGTACAGGTAGGGAAAATGCAGTTACGCACTAGGGAGAACCAACATGACTCTCCCCGTGTGTGGGACTCGTCGAATGATTCAACCCTACCCACTAAAAACCCTCCTGATCTACAAAACACCAAAACAAAACATCCTCACAACATACATCAAAACAAAAATGGAGGGGGGAGCAAAAAATGAGGGGGCCATATAACATGAGCGGGGACAAAGAATAAGGGGGGACAAAAAATGAGGGGTAGGACAAAAATGAGAGGAATGAGGAAAATGAAAGATACCCTAGCCTTGATAGCGTCGGGATCGAAAAGAAGAAGGGGTGACCAAGGGAGGTCAGAAAAGAGAAAGGAAGGAGCCCTCCACAAGTAAGTGGAAGTAATGCCAGACTCAGCTCGGGGCACCGTGTTCGCCAAACACGTGCTTACTAGATGTTAGTTCCCTGGTGCGAGGTAGGAAAATGTAAGATACCCTAGCTCTAAAGGCGTCGGGATCGAAAAGAACAAGAGGTGACCAAGGGAGGTCAGGATAATAGTTTGAGAAATTTGGCTTTTTATAATCGTCTAAACATTGACATACACAGTGTAAAGTAAATTCAGAAGTTAACTTGTGTTCATCGTCAGAAAATAACTCTAAGAAATTAAAATTAAATTACTCTTATGTTTTCAATCATTACAAACTTTAATTTTTTTGATTGAAGTGTTCGACACACAATAAAATTGATCGATGAGACTATCGTAATGTTTTTTGTAAAATCTATTATATATAGTATCTATTACTAGTGTTTTTTATAGTTTTAGTGAATTTACATAGTTAGAAATAAAGAAGAAACATCAGTTCAATTGAAAAATCAATTTTTATTTAATTAACTAATCTTTTATTTCTAAAATATTTTTGAAGTAAAATACGTAACTTACACAAGGAAGATTTAGCGACCCATATTTGCGGGCTCACTCTTGTAACTCATAAATTGCACTCCATCCATTTGCATTCCCACTCTCTCGACAAATATAACACCTGTCTATTTTCCCTTTTGCGGTCAGCAAATTCACATGTTCCCCTCTCACCTCGACCTGCCTGATTTTATGGTTGTGATTACGTACTAACATTTCGCTCTCCAACAATTGCCAGTGATGTGTGTGCCGCATTGCATTGGCTTCCCCCTCCCCAGTTGCACACTTTCACCATTTTGCGTTTTCATATTGCGACACGAACCACGTGTTCTGCTCACTGCAGCGTAAAAACCGTGCCACTCCACGGCATACTGCATCAAATCGGGTTTCGTCGCTTGGTTCTATTAAGTCATGTGAAGGTTTTCCATTATTATCGTCCTCCTCATCACGCATTGTAACCGGACAATAGGGATCTCATATCATTAACGTACTTCGAAATGAAAGTATTTGGCATCCAACATACAGTAAAACCTCTCCAGTCGGGCATTTTATAATCCGGCACTTTCGACAATTACCAGTAATTTAAAAATCGCTATTTTAAAACTATGTCCATGTTACGTCCTTGATGTTTACCATGTTTATTATCATTACCTATATTTTTGTTAGAAGGCAGACGTTTTTTTATGCCTCTGGATTATGCTGCCAAACCTAACACGATGAACAGTAATTCACAGGTACAATGCCCATGTGAATGTCGGGTTGTAAATCCGACTGTGTAACAGATAACAGGAAAAGGGACATAAAAATAGAATCAATAAGAGAATAGGAATAATGCTTATTCTCATTATTACCAATGATATATTAACCTTTGAATGAGAAATGCTAAATACAACATCTCTAAATAACACTGATACAAATTAATATTGATGCGCCATACTTTAATTCTACAAACTTAAATCTAACAAGAAAAAAAAATACATGGATAAATGAAAATGATAGTACATTACGTAATTGACGCTAAGCCATGATGTGGGGACATATGATCCCTTCATTTATAGCAGTAAATGATTGCTATGCGTAGCGAGCACGTGGTCTGCCATGCTCACAATGTCCCGAATTGACTAGTTCCTTCCAATCCTAATCAATTTCTCTTGAATGCTGTTAATATATATGATAAGCAAAGCTTGAAGCGGCGGTCCTTTACGTGGATAATAATTAGATTTGCCAACAAGATGAAACAACTCCGGTAGCGCGGCACCCTCGTGGTCACGCCGGAGATTCGAATGTCATCACAAGGCACATGTCGCGATTAATCGCACTAATATCGTTCTGACAGGACTAATGAACACAGCTGCATCAACTGGATGACATTGTAATGTATATGCATGCCCAAATATATGCTAGTGGGCACAAAACCATGTTCTTAAGCGCGCAACCTTACGCGTACAAGCGATTGCCGCACACACTTCCCCATTCTGTAGCGACTCACTGCCGACTGGGACCGACGCCACCGCAGCGTGGCCAGTAATGCCCTTTATGCCGCGAAAATGGGGTCTTCAGTACTAACACAAAGGACGCACTCCAACGGCGGGGTCACTTAACCGCCAAGGGCTCATGGTCAGTTGTCTGCCAAAAAGCCCGAACAGAGGCGCCTGCGTGAAGCTAACCATAACTACTAGGACATATTCTAGAAATACGCGATTATAAGAAGACGAATGAACATTTTTTTTTATAATCAGGGCACAGATTGATATGCACTAAAAATCGGAAAATATAAATTACAAAAATCCAAAATCTGCACTTAAAATCCAATGAAATTCCCCAAAAAACTGAAAATTGTACTTAAAACAAGTTGTAGTACTAAATATGTGGAAGTCTAAATTGGCGTAGTTAAATAATACCATTGAGCTAATTCGTATAATGTAAGCCATTTCAAAAATATATAAGTAAATTTTGATTGATTGAAGTAATTTAACCTAAAAATTAATTCATACAAAAATCTTCAAAAATATGCATTTTTATGCAGTATTAAATTAAATTCAAGTGGTCTCACGAGATTTAAATGCATGAAATCGATTCCTCAACGCCACAGAAACTCAGGGGAAAAATGTCCAAAACATGCAAAATCCGAACCCTAGTTATTAGAAACGGAAATTGACAATAATAATAAAAATGTAGAGTGGATGTAAATTTTTTATTTATAAAAGGATACTTAACAAGAAGCATATATCATACAGAAATTTTTGTTTTTAATGTAAATGAAAAATATATAAATCATTTAAATAGAGTAATATGTGTATAGTTCTCGTTCCTTTGTTGTTAGATCTCGTTTTCATGGAATACTTCTAAAGTGCGTCATCCGCTACACCTCAGTTTCCAAGCGGTAATGTATATGGAAAGGAAAGGGATTCGTAGTGCGTGGAAACAGTGATTAACGAGAGAAAAAATAACGGAAACGATGCATTTGATCGCTTATTTTGTGATGAAGGCTACAATATTTTACCTTTTGAGTAAACTACAGTTTGTGCTCCTCAGAGATTATCTACAGGGTTTTTTCACAGTTTTATTCCAACTTTCATGTTCTTTTCAACACTTAAATTCCGGAGTAATTCTGTGGAAATGCTATATATCTCGCTTCGTTTAATTTTTAATCAACGAGCATTTTGTTGATTGGGGAGAAACAAAGGGTTGCGTGAAACAACCAATGTATTGTGGACTCCACAATGGGCTACGATGGAAGATACGTTCCTTTTTCCTTCAACATTTTTTTCCTAGAATACAAAGGAAAATGACGCGATCTAAAATAAAAAAAGTATACAAACAGCGTGTTTTAAAATATTGTATACAGTCTAGTAGGTATTTTTAGACATATCTTGAAATTAGCCTTGTAATAGATTCCAAAATATTTAAAGGTATATTCAACTTCCTTCTGAATTGCGTTATTATAACTGAAGTTGTTGTATTCAATAAATATTCAATGTAAGATAGCAATGAATGAATGATAAACGTGGTAAATATTATAAACTATCGTGTAAAATAGAATAATCCTCAAAATAGTTTCAAGCTTGTGTCATCGTGCCACACTAAATATAGATATGTAATCGAGTTTGTATTGCAATTTCAAAAGTGGTTTTATATGAATATCTCACATTGAAAACAGATGTTGAAGACTCGGTACTTGCGAGTAGGTAAACAGTGGTGCAAAAGTTTGGCGGAGATAACTTATTTGGTATATTTACCATGAAATAAATCAGACAATGCGTTATTTGTAATTTTTTTGTTGCAACATTGATTTCTTGATTCACACTTGAAAGATATAAACAGTTTCAAAATCACGTGTTAAAATTATATAAATGTACGTCGAGTCCCTTACATCGCGAATTATCACTCAAAATTTTAATATGATCTTGTGGACAGAATTTAGTCAACTGCAATACCCATCTTAAGGTCTGTACATCTTCAGTGCATACTGTGTTTGATTTAAGTTCACTTTAGTTGGGAAGAATCATCTTGCTTTTACGTTGTTATTGTTGTTTTTTTAATTGGGGCATTAGGGCTTGCCAACGTCTATGTCTTTAGAGCCCTTGCGGGCGGTGAAAAAAAAATGCAATTTCGCACCATAGGGAAGAACCGACGTGACTCTTCCCCGTGTGAGGGACTCGCCGAATACCTCGACCATACTAACTGAATATCTAAACCCAAAGATGATAGGAAAGGATAGAATACATTGCCTAATACATTATATCAAAAAATAAATAAATTCTGAAAACTATTATATTCCAAACAAAGGAAAAGGAAGAATGAAAGGAAAGAAGAGGGCGAAAATGAAAGAAACACACAAATTTAAACCCTCCCGAGAACTTGTGAGAGGAGCCCCGATTTATGAAAACTATTTATGAAATTCAATAGTTTATTAACATTATCCGTTTCATTTCCGAGAATTGTTCGTAAATATGCAGCCAGACCAATGTTTTTCCGTATTCTGCATTCTGTTGGTATATGTTTTTACTTGTTCTTTTATACTTTTGTCTGACGATTCAGTTGTTATATTTTTCTTTCATGTACACGTAGCGATCCTACTCGTTTATGATCCAAAATGGATGCTACCTACTTAGGTCGAGACTCGTACTACTTGCCAGAATTAAATTTGTACTTATCGTATCCTCGATGTTAGTCAGCCGTAAGAAGAGTAGTACAGACTCTAATTTACACTAAATGTTTAATGTAGGGGTAAAAATGAACTATTTGAATTTGAGGTAATATTTTCCACGATCAGTTAGAGAATGAAACATGATAGTTTGCATGTTTTATATTTTGTGTTGACATGTTATTACAACTGACTTCAGGCATTCACCCCTGAAGTTGACAAAAAAATTTGTGATGGCGTTTAACACTAAAAAGATAATACTAATGTTTTAGTGTGGTACGTTGATTATGTAAACTCAAATTCTAATTGTTTTTTAAAATAAATTATTAAAGAGATACATAGTTACAATGTAAGATTTCGCTCTTGTTAACAAAGTAGGCTATGGCATATTTTGACTACTTGTTAAGTATTACGGATACATTATCTTTTAGAAATAATACATTGAAATTTTCGAATAAAAAGATTCTTATGCCTTTTTATGACGAGAGCGTTGTTTCTTGTTTTGTAGAACTGCATAGGAAACATTGGAGAATCTCTTTCACAATTTCTCGTCCTCATATCACGAGGTTTCTGTGGGCTCCTGCGACGAGAAGAACCTTCCGAGAGTAGATTGTACTGGAGTGCCGTTGTCCTAATATTTGCATTTCTTCGAGTGAACTCTACGCGTTCTGTTTCTCAATTGATTTCGGTGAAGGATTGAAGGCTGGCTCTGGTTTTTATTTTCCATTTTTCCAACTTTTTATTTACATATTTCAGCGACGTTGCTGGAAACATCGAGATGGAGTTTTGCTATGTGCGCTGGAATGGAGATACTGAACGATTTCGACGAAAAATATCCGTGGGTATGGTGCACAGACTAGAGGAAATATTTCTGATTGTGATAATTTAACATATTCTTTCTATAAACACACGCCCGAGTTTAAGGCAAAATAGGTGGTATTTGTAAATAATTTCTTAGATGTATATTGTTGTATTTTGCCCTGATGAGGTTTGTATCCACGGTGTATTCACATTTCTTGTCATCAATCCATTTACAACACGGTAGGCCTTTTTGCAGATGTCCTTGGTGCGGTATGTGAACTTATGATTGTGAAATCAGTAAAACATTCATCAGGAGTGGTGTTTTCCAAATAATATCACGATTCTTCATTTTGTTAATTTTCCGAAATTTTTTAAAAAATTTGTTATTTTAATATGTATTTAATTACATTTTCCATCAATTTTCCCCAATAATGGATTTTCCCTTCGGGCTATGAAAAGTTAATTTAAGTTGCTACCCACACTGCACCGTTAGAATGCTAATCAATTTATGAATGAGTTTACTTTTCCCGACTTCCTACTAATTTTCTAATTTTTAATATTAGCTATTGAAACTCGTTCATTCACTGAGTCACAAACGTTATGTAGAGATCATAGTTTTTAAAATGCTATTATCTATATTGTAACGATTACTTTCATAAAAGATTTAAAGGTGAGTTTTTAAAGATTTCACGAAGGAGGTGTAGGCTTAACAAATTAATTAGATAACGTTTAACTTAAATAACAATTTTTGGTGGATTTTTTAATGCCAAATAATTATATTAATTTATAAAATCAGAGATGTATTTCATAATATTTTTTTGTCTTTCATGCATGTTTTCAATTTTTTGAAGTGCCTTTTAAACCATTTTCCAAAAGGTTTTCTTTGTTAGTTTAAATTATGCAATGGGTGAGACTAAAACAACCATAATAAATATAGCAAAATGAATTAATCTAATTTAATTACTAAAAAATGTAAAATTGGTGTTATATAAATTTCGAGCGGTTCAGATCCACCAAATAATAATATAAATAAAAATATATCTTTTATATTCCTCTTGAAAACTTGAATGTATATTGTATTTTACTTCATAAATTTGTTTTAAATAAAAAATATATATTTTGATAGACTAGAAAATTTGAAATGAAACGCTGAGAGTTCGTTGACAGTACATTTGTTGGAATTGAAAATTAAATTTTGCGAACAAAAACAAATTTGTGAATGTTAAAAAATACGCTTATTCAATGAGGTGTATACTGTAGTTATAATTTATGTGTAGTCATAAGATAAAATATTGTTAGTTTCCATCCAAAAGAGTCATTTTCAGAACAATGCATCATTTTAATAGTTAATTTAATTACTACAATATACTCACTGAGTCAAAGTTCATCTAGTTTTAATAAGAAATAATGGTTCATGCAAGCTAACATATGGAACATTCCCCATTGCTACGTAAGATCAAGTATTTCCTGGAAGGAAACTTTGGTTGGGAGAGAAAATATGTAATCACTGAAAAAGTTAATTGACCTCAAATTTGTATTTATAAGGAAAGGTTATTATATATAACGCTCACTGCTAACCAACAATCTTCCCATTTTCCTTTCCCACCTCTCTAACCCACNAATATGTAATCACTGAAAAAGTTAATTGACCTTTGTATTTATAAGGAAAGGTTATTATATATAACGCTCACTGCTAACCAACAATCTTCCCATTTTCCTTTCCCACCTCTCTAACCCACGCTAGTGTAGAGGTGGTGTGAACGTTATTAAGACGTCGCCCTGAGCTCTGTGGACATTTGAGTGGGTTCGCTTGTCTCCATCATTTGTTCGGCGCTCAAGGCTAGAGCCGATGTCCCCTATCCCTCTTTCCATGTGAAACGGTGCCTGTAGATTCCTCCACGACGGAGCTCGGTTGTACACAACTGTATTGCAGTTTGCGTGTAATCGGCAAGGCAGGCGCAAGCCTTTCGCTACATCGTTCTCCCTCCGGCACTTTACGGGACGCGAAGAGCTGCGACCTGGACATTCACTTCAGCACCTGATGCGTTTGAGGTGTATTTCGTTTCGGAGTGATGGATGAGTCCACTGTTCTCTTTCGCTATCCATTAGTCCACTTCCGAACTTCGTCATATCTTCGGGATTAAAGGGAACAATGAGGAGCGGGAAATGTCTCAAAAACTCGAGAGAGGATTGTCCCTCTGTGCTGTAATCAGGATATTTCATAGTGTTACTTAATAGATAAATTATAACTATCGTGACAAAAATTATTAGTAGATTAATAATCTTATAATTATTAGAAGCAGAATTAAATTATAAAATGTATTCCTTTAATTATTGATATTAATTAATTTAAATTAATTAACATTACAATAAATATAATCAACGGTTTTTCCTACATCCTGATGTTATATACTTTGCGCTCCAGTTTTCCACTATATTTGTTTCTTCTTTGACATGGTTAATTTTACTCTTGCAAATCTTCCAGTTATTTTTCTACCAGTCCTCAAACCACAAAAGCTACATCATATTCTATGCATCCATTGCAGTAAAATATCGTTGATAAGGTCTCATTAATATCATAGTCGAAATAATATGGATTCGGGATAGCACAAATGGAGGAGAACAAATAATGTTTTGTAGAAAGTATACTAATTGCGTATGAAAGTGGTGTAACAAAAAATATTTAGAAACATTGTGTATTGTAATAAGGAGTCGGAATTTCTCCTCGAAATAATTTTTATAAAAATGAATCAGTTTCCTTTTACATCGTGATATATCATTAAATGGCCGCGAAATTCTAATTATTGAAGTAATGTCATGCTAATTGAGTTCAATAAACAGCGTAATCTTTGATTTTCAAATGTATGAGACACAAAACAAATTTGTATTCCAAGAACGAAAAAAAAAATTAATTGTCAGACTTGATACGAGTGAACCGAGGGTACATAAATAAGAGGTTACGCGGTACTATATAGAAAGAAGACCGTCAAAATTGTTTTTGATCTTGTCTCGCACATAGATATAAAGTTTACCAAAAAAGAACAACTCTTCTACGTTCACGAACATGGAGTATCATGTAATTCACACAACATTCCAATGAAGCAGTAGTTAATTATAAATATTAGTTATTATCTACTATAAATTGACTCTTTTACAATTAACAAAGACATCGAAATTCATACAGAAATTATAATATAATTAATCGAAATTCATGTTTCGTTTTTCAGGATATATTTAACAGCAAAAATTTATTTATTTTATTTAATTAGGTGTGAGTTTAAAATTCCTTATTAATGTTATAAATTGTGAAATAAATTATCTGTCTGTATAAAAAAACTGTAATTATTTTTACACGACTAATTGTACAAATGACAGTTTATTACATTAATGTACATTCTATGCACGAATAATATATTTTTTATTATATTTTCGGTACACGTTTTTTTGTGTTTCTTTACTAAAATATACAATTGTATATGGCATATGAAATGCTTAAAATTCAATGAATGCTCTGAGTAAGCGGTCGTCTGGTTCGAAAATAATGTATTCTTTGATCGGAATTTTTCAAGAGCTCATGGTTTTCAAATAACCTGAGTGAAAGGGACTGAAAACCGATGCAAATTGTATTAGCCACAGAGGTGAACAATTTTTCTTCCTCGGTTTTTCGACCCCGTTCTGTGCTACACAATTCGCTCGTTTCCCAAGGGGTCTCTGTCCCTTGCTGATTCCACTGTTCAATGAGACCGCATTGAAACCAATTGCCTCGTAGAGCGTGCGGCACTTTAAAAATACATGAGGGATTTGAAAGAAATATCTCATTTCTTTGTATTGTATACCTTTGGTACTAGCTGATCTCACTTGTTAAATTCAACTAATATTTCATACTCGTTTACATGAAGGGAACTCTTGATCTTCATAATTACCTTCTTCCAGTATTCTACACGAGAAAATTTAAATACATATATATATATATATATATATATATATATATATATATATATATATATATAATATATATAATGCACCCTTTTATCGTTGGTTGTGAACAACAACGTGCATTATGATAGGTATAAAATAAGGATTCGGTATTTCTGATGCGATTACCACAATTTATTCTGAGAATTGTTTGGCACACAAATATACAAAACATGTACAGGAATACACAACTCTACCCCCCACACAAAATACAACAATAAAAAAAGAATATCCCTTGCAACTGATTGCGCAATATTACATTGGGCTCATTCTCTGGATCCGTGCATTTACATTTATCATTTATACAATAACTTATGGTCAAAAGATATCAAAGCAAGCACGAAATGAGCAATAATTAAATCTTTTTTTTCTGATGTTCAATTAACAGTTCTTTTAACACCTCTTCCTCTCTTCTTTCTTCTTGAAACAGCCCCAAATTTTACAATAACTGCGACAGACTCGATTCCAATGAAACGTTCTCTTTTGCAAGATACTTGCTTTCACTGAATTACAAAATTAATGCAAGTCCCTAATTAACGTAATCACTTCGTACAATGTCCGCCTCACAGAGACGTATACTCACAACCAGCGTATTTTCTTCGAAATCGTGTCCCACCACCACGGCTCGATACACCTCTTTTCCACCAACAAAGGCTGCAACAGCTGCTTCCGATCTCGTCCAGTGTCCTTGACCCAACGAATGCTTCCAACGCGGCTTCGCACGTGCTACTACGTTCGCGATCAGCTTTGCGGCAAATTCTTTCAATCACCGACGTGCGACTGTTTTCGGATTTATACGATTCGTAACTCGGACAACTTTTCCAATACGTAACTGGCTTCACTTGGAGCCCTTGATAAACTATTTTTTACGCGTTTAACTTGCGTTTTACTCGGACGTTCCTTAATAACTTCGACTGTGATACATATCACAAAACTTGAATTTCGCAACTTGCGTCTTTACACCCTCTCGTAATTATTGAATTCAAAATCAACGTTTTGATAATTTACTAGAAATTCGGACCGACTCGTCCCCAGTCAATAATTCACGCACGATTGAAACTGAATTCTCACCGCTGATGGTCCGCTTAATAAATGAGACTAGGTCAACCGTCTCCTGTGATGCCTCGCGTAATAATGAGACAGATACCTGTCGTGTTTCCACCTTCTCGGTACTAATCCCCACTCCTCCTAAAATTCATGCACAGCGCATTCCGCCAATCAATCGTCTCTTCCGATGGTTTCGCGTCACTAACCTCATAAGGTGTATTCACACTTTCTTAGTTCTTATAATTGGATTTCACAATCTTTCGTCTGTGTCTTACAACTCGCAGAACGCACTCTTCTTGGCGCTTCGTTCAAATCGGTATTATTGGTTCTTTGTCTCTATTTAAACTATTCTTACTCATATATTTCTACATAAACTTGTAATATTCTCTAATGAATCCGGGTCGGTATATATAAATAATTTTAAAGCTCTTACAATTGTGTATTGGAACAAACAATGTTTTATCTTGTATTGAGACTTTTATTTTCTTAACTTCATTTGCAATCAACAAGAAATAATTAATTCTTCATTGCCAGTATGTGATTTTTTTACTTTAGTACTTTATAAAGACAGCATTAAACATTGTTATTAAACGAGTCCAAAGAGTGGTATGAGTAACGAGTTAGATGAATATAGTTTTTAAGATGTATCCGTTTATCTTAATGTCCGTATGACCGACTGTTTATTTTGATCATGTTTATTTTAATGTCCGTATGACCAGATAGTTCGCTTCCGATGTCGCAATCAATTTTTTCACATGAAATTATTTTTCGACGAAATATAGTTATGTGATTCTGTGGAAGATTTTTCTGAGCACTAGCCCTTGAGATTCAATGACAAGAATATATCCATACAAATATTAGGTAATATACTATTAATATAAATAATCATCAGGTTAATCTATAAGTACGATATCATTTTATTTACTTCATTACTTAACATATGCACTTATGCAACGTTACTTATCTTCATTAAAAACTGAATGCTGATGTAAGAAAAGTGCATTTGGTCACGAAATGATCACTAATAGATGAGTTTTTTTAATGTACAATCTTTTTTACTGAAACGTTTCAATATTGATAAGTATGCATATTTAGTAATTTTTTTAATTGTTGTTGACATAATAATGATGCCTGTGAAACTTTAATGTGTATATTCTTTAATACGTGATAAGTTTCTTGCAAAATTTTCTGCCGTCGCACATACCATTACTAACTTATATGATAAAGTAGAATTATGAACGTGAATTATCGATATCAATTGAGCGAGTGATATTTATATGTGAGGTGATAGAACAAAATTAAAAACAGAACTACTGAATAAATATATGAAATTCTTTTACAAACACATTTCTCTTCTGTTATTCGATGAAACAAAATGTTGATCAAAACAGCCGTTTAACAGATAACGTCACATCCCTAAAGATAAATGGAATTTACCTGCAATATTTTCATAACAGTGTAAATGCTTCCTTATAAAACAATAGCCTTTCCATGACATTTCAAGGTTGCAGAAGTATTAATATTGGTCACGAAACGTAAATAGAAGAACGTTTTATAACCATGAAGAGTGATTGAAACTATCTTTAAGTATTCTATCTATATGAAATGATCGTTGTATTATGTTGAGTTGTATTGAAAATTTTATATTAAAAAAGGAAATATGAAAACAATTATTTGTATTATTGTTCAAAAATATTGCAATACACATTATTCATGTCTTCTTAATTAATGACCACAAACATATTGTGGTATAACGTCTATGTAAAAGATGACTCGGTGATTCACATTAATTCTATTCAAAATTCCTTTAGATTTCGATTGTATATTAGATTTCGATTGTTAGTAGGTGTGCGTTGTATATTACGTTCCACTTAGATTTATTCCAGTTGTAGCCAAAGGGCCTAGAAGCCCTTGCATCCCCGTGTTATTGGTGCGTATGGTAGATGGCGGCCGCGGTCTGCTGGCCGTATTCCTGGTCCCGTCGTTCGCCTTCTGAATATTCCATGTCGTAGGTATTGGACTTCGCAACCCCGAGGAACGTGCTATGCTTTCAAAGGCTCTCGAGCGACATTTGGTCGCAGGATTAATCGAGGGAAGGACCTTAGGGATATAGGTGCCTCGTTTGCTGGAGACATGTTTTGTCTTGAAGATGAATGTTAAATTATTTTAATATCTGTAAGAAGAGAAATATCGAGATGACTCGTTTAACTCGAATTCAAATAATGTGAAACTCAAACTAAATAGATATGATTAAAAAAACATACCTACTTCAAAAAATTGTATCATAATTATCAATATCGTCCATCTCATTCGCTGATATCGATTTGTTTCCGTGTGTTAAGGATGCAGGATGCATTGATAGTAATGAAAACGATTGACATCCGCATTTTTAAAATTTAAATATTACATAAGCATTTTTAGAATTTAAACATTACAAAATAACCCTGTTTCGAAGTGAGACTGAATTAGATCGCTGTTACACGTTAAAATACATCTATTATGTAAATTTTTATTAAAATCTCTGGAACAGTTTTTAGGAATAATTCTAAATATATACGTAGACGTACAATACAATTATTTTTCATTTAATAATAATGAATTCTTCACATATTTTCACGATAAAGACAATGTGAATGTAGGTAGTTACTCATATATTGATCAGTAATTCACTGGCTCTTGCTTTTTTCATCGCAAACAAGTTGTTCAAGTCTGGCAGCGTCAAATAATAACAATTTACTATTAAAAATACGAACGAAGTCGACAGAAATATCAACGGAATAAAATTAAACGACGGAGTAAATTGAACTTCATAGTTCTTATTTTCCGCAGGACCAATTCAGCAGAATAGAGTAACCACCTTGTCCCGGAATCCAGAAGGGGAGAAAAAATTGCCTGAATGCCAATAGTCCTTCAAGACGTTTTAAAAAAAATTTGGGTTTGATTGATTCATGAATTTTAAAAAAACATGAAAAGATGTTAAACACTTCTAATTGAGTCCACTAGCGATATTTTACGGAGACTGCGAGCTTCTGAATGAAGAGCGCGACACGTTCATATGGAAATCTATTTAGTTATGAATAATCTCAGTTCGTCATGCTCTTAAAATAGCAATTATACTTTTGCGATACCTTCTTAGGCCGTTAAATACGTCTATAGTAAACTTGCCCAGACACGGACTTCATATAGTGAGGTGGAAAAATAAAGTTATTAGATACTCTCGAATTGGGAAGTAAATAATTTTTACTTCATAATCACCGTGAAGTATTATAAATAATATGATTCAATTTAACTAAACTTTTCGATTAGTGCATTACGGGATGAATATATTGAAGGTGTCGACCAATTTCCTCTTATTTAACTCGAAGTAACAAGAATGACATTGTTATGATGTATTGTCACACGCATCGTATTTATTTTATTAATGCACAAATAAAGTTTATTAAATTACAATTGAATACATCATAGAAGGGTTTTTTTTGGGATGAGCGATGCAATAAACTATAAATTCCACCGTTTTTTACTTTGTCACGAAATGACTGTATATTTTCAGAGTATATGATTTGCCACCTCTATTGTCTTTAGATCATAAAGCATCATGAATTGTTGGATACTTTGTGTATTCATTAATGAATTGACCTTAGGTATGAAAACATGAAAACATTAATTATTAATAAATATATTTTGAATATGTGGGTTGGAAAAATATTTCCACGCCTTACCTCTCTCTGAGAGGAATTCCCGAATGAACTTCTGGATGATAAAAAATATTATTTCTCTTCAGACAAGTGTCTTTTTAAATTACAGATTTTATTTATATTGAAGGAAGTAATGTCGTGCCGAATTGATTCCCCAGACTCTGTCGTGGTATATCCCGACCTTGTCATCGCGCATTATATGTCGTTCGCACCTCGTATTCCATCTCTTGACAGTGCCAAGCACTCACTTTAGAGGTCACCATCGTCCTTGTCCTTTGCGAGAGACCGTTCCCAGGAATTTGCTGGCGTAATTAGCATGGGGTCGTTGGTTAATTTGTATCTTGAGACTATGCGACCCTTTCCTCTCAATCGATTTCTCTCTTACCCGCTTGGGGCGCTCTTGTCGCTGACTCCATCCTCTGAAGTTCTTTTATTCGCACTCTTCTTCCCATTTAGTGAAGGGATAGACGTTAATTAAAATTAGATGATTCCTTGGAAAATTCTACCTTTGATAATACCACCTCAATGGGGGCGTTTCAATTACGAGTATAGACCTCTAGTTTTCGATATACCTACATTTTTAATTCATAACATCTAATTAATAATATATATCATTAAATTATAAGAGCATAGAACAACAATTTTGTTTTGGAGTCTAGTATACAAAATATTTTGCTTACAAAATTCTGCGTTCCCTTGCAAAACTCCTTCCAATTACTACGGTCATTTGAATGTGAATGATTAGTTCAATCCAGTTAAGAATATTTAAAATAATGTTTACCAATCAACGGTTATAATGAGTTTACTTGTTACATTCGGATGAAAAATGATAATCTCTCTTTATTCCATGTTTGCTGGTATTATTTTTGTGTCGTTCTGACATGATTAAATGTAATTTAATACGGAATATACTTTTAGAACTGTACGAATGATTTATAATGAAAAAAATAGAACTTTTATCTCAAAAATGGTTATTTTCTTGGAATTAACTGTTTATTGAATTGATAATACAAGTTAAATGTAGTAATTAGTTAGATTTTATGAAGAATGTGAGAGAAAAATAATTTCGTTTGTGCAGTGAAAATAATTTAAAACACAATTATACTGTGAAATACATTATTTAGTATGATGTATGAATCATGCCATTATGTTTATTAACTGTGGAATTTAAATATTTATTTATACATTAAAAACAAGTAATTGCAACTCCAAAGATATGTTTGAGATTTTATTTCAACATTTCTGCGACTCAGACACAACTATTTATTGTCCTAATTCTATTATTTCTTCTTATTTTCTAAACTATTCTTTCTCTTCCGGAATATTTATTGATTTATCGGTCAGTGATTAATCAAACAAATGGTTTTCCTCAAAATTTCTTTAAATAATATATAGTAATATTGTCTGAGTGCTTTGCAAATGATGTTTTTCCATTAATATACGTAAATAAGTTCGTTTGACCCACAAAAACAAAAGTATGGAGAAGTGCTCACCAACAAATGTCATCGTGAACTCTTACAATGTGGTTTACAAACAAATGGATAGCAATCAAACGTTTCCTTTCTTGAAAAAGACGAAATCATCCTTTAAAAAATTATTTTCCTCTTCGAATTTACCATGAAACTTCGGGCGTCTGTTCTCGCCCATGCTTTTCCTAGTGATTTCTCCAGCCCACTAATTCTGTATTGTTGCATTAAAACATTTGTGTAACCTAAGGTTTTGTAATCCTTTTGAATCATGTATATAGTTTATCTTCTCCTAGATACAATTTTCAAGTTAATCTTCCCAACCATTGTATACAAAATTCCAATACAATTCGTGGATTACTATTAAGTATTATTTAAATCTGTTTCCCTAATCTACTACTTGAATGATATGAAAAAGTACAATGGAAGTGTGTGATTTTCATGCCCCCCTCCCTCCAGGTTATTAGTGTAATGTCTCAATTAGATGTTTAATATACTTATTAAACTTGGTGAAACTGTCTGATATGGAGAAGGCAAACCAGTAAGATATTTTAAATATTTACCTCTGACTCCCATGTCTCAGTTTAAATAGCTGTGATGAATGAAAAGTTCACCCTCTGCGACTAACAACCGCAGTTGTAATACTCGGGTACAGCAATCTGTATCCTATCTAGACGCTGTTCCTCCGATCTCGGTAAAATTAACGATGTGTCTAGTGAGTCAACTCACACAAAAACTGAGCCTTACTGGCACTCGTTATTCGTGGTCCTTAGCTGGCCGGAACGAAATATTTACATACATTTACCTCTGACTTTCGAACGAAAATTCACGTGATTTTCTTGAAGGTCCTGTGTGTGTCATAGCAGGTAATTGAACTAATATTCCTCTCCTTCACGTTAAGACATAAATAACTAGTATTAAGATAAACATAACTCGTCCTTTATATTTTCTCATGGTTTCAGTTTTTCCCCTTTTTTAAATTTTGCCAATGCTCCGTAGGTGTTATATTCCTTCAGAGAGACGCCACAATATCAACGCACCATCGTGGTACTCCATCAACTAGTCATCTCGTCACAGCAGTTCCATCTTTCAAAAACTCATTAGTCATTCTCCGTGTGACATTCCCTTAGGATGCCTCACCATCAAATCAACACACTGGAAAACAGCACGTCCGCAAAATTTGTCGTCCTGCCACTCCACATATTACAGCACTAATCTAATCGCAGAATTTTCTTAATCTACATGTGAAGCGTTCTTGTCTCGTTTTCCTCTATTGTGCAATCACTTTAAAACATAGACAACGCACTCCTGGCGTTCATATACACAATATTACATTTTCTACGCAATATTACAGAAAGCGCTGCACATTCAAAATATCGGAACAAAGCACAAAAAAGGAATAATTTTTTCTTATTTTTGAGATAAGTGGAATGCGGACAGAAAATGTTTAGTGAAAAACTGCGACAAATATCGCAAATGTCCTCTGATGAAACCGAAAACGTTTCGTTCGGGAAATATTCTGAATTGATTATTTCTTAACTTTATTCGCCCCATGCTTGTATAAATCCAAGACATTCTACGAAGGATTAACATTTTTTTTAAATGATGGTATGCTTAGAATTTGGCTCTTTTGGATTTATGAAATTGAATTTGTCCTAACGTATACAAATCCTTTTCAACTTTCCTTGTATTTTCCAAATATGGCGATTCAAATGTACTTAACTCATCGTACATTTAAATGTATTTTCTCCGTTATGATTAATGATTGACTTTCCTGTAAAGTTTCCATGTTTTCTATGGAGAAAAGTCGGCCTTTGGTTGAGTGTTTTTTGTATATTATAAAATTATGTTACATTATTTGTTTTTAAAATCTTGGGGTATAATTTTTCTTTATTAATCTATTTCCTTGTTATTGTAGAAACTTTCATGAACCACAAAAACAATAGGCCATATTCTAAAAATCCGACCGAAATGTTTTGAAAATTCTATTTATTGAAGATTAAATATTTTGTATTTAGTTTCTGAATGCCGACTTTGATGTTTACATGATTCCCTTCCCAAACTTCATTATTGCATGGTTTCACGATGCACTTTAAATATTTTTTGTAAGGAAATATTAGAAAATAATTTATTAGTTTATTTGTAGTGCAGGTTTTTGAAGAAAAATATATACTATCGTTACGTCTCATTTATGTTTGAAATAATTTTTCGATTTTTTTAAAATCCAACAAATTAGAGAAAAAGATAACAACGTGACATGTTATGTCAATAAAACTACAAGATTTATAAGAAAAATTATCATTCTGTCATTATAAATATAAACCTCTCAAGTAATGTGACACATTTCAAATATGGGGAAGTACGACCATATATTCTAAAGTTGATGGTAATAACACGTTTGCTTCAAAATTTAAAATATTTGCAATTTGTTCGTAAACGACATCTTTTATATGTTTTTTTTAGACTGTGTGTTTTGAAGATATACATTGATTTCTAAGATATCGGACCTACAGTTTCATGAAAGCGAATATAGAAAATTAAATTGCGCAATGAATAGTATTTATTGTTTAATATAGGATAGGTTTTTAATTCCTTTCCTCATATTCAATATTTGTGTGAATAAGGTACTCGTATACTGGTATTATTATTATTATTATCATTATTATTATTATTGTTGTTGTTGTTGTTGTTACACATAAAATAGTAATTTTGAGAGCAAGTATTGTCGGTAGGGTAACAAAAAGACTTAAATCCTTTCAATTCTCACAATATCCTCTAAGAGCGTCGTATATTACTATTTTAATTCTTACCTCTCCACTTCGTGAGTTACCACTTTATTACTAAAATAATTGAACTAAACTACCTCATGATACCTTCACATTGACATCTTGTGTTGAATAGGTTTATAAAAAAGGCAAGAGAGGAATAAATTATAATATCAAAAAGTTCATGTATGAAATTGTACGTGCACGAGCACACAATTACATATGCATACTAATTAGTACTAATTATTCTTCTCCCCTGAATTAAATGCATCCATTCTAAATAGACCTTCCTTGAATAGACTTTGTGTAAAATGTTATTGATTGATTGTTTTTAATGGTCTATAGTAATCCATGAACTACATCCCTATTTTGGTTGCTTGTAATTTTGTGTGTAGGTATTGTGAATGACGAGAAAATTACAATTGATGTATTTCTCATCTTTAAAAAAATATTCTTTCTCATTCCACCCCTTTTCTACAATGTTCACATCTCCGATCCTCTTCTTTACCCTCCTCCGTGATTCCCATGCCGTCTACATTACGACCACTCGATTTGAATGTCTGGGTATTACTAGCCTAATCATAAAATTTTCCGTGTCTTTCTTTGCCTCTTGAACAATGCAGGATAGATGGAGTTAAATTCCGTACTTTTAGTTTAAAAAGCTTTCATGAATATCACGTGCTACAGGCTGTCCCAGATCTCCACGTAGAAATTGGACTGATGATAGAGCACATTAATACGAACAAAAAAAATATTTAGGTACACATGTCTCCCGGAGGACCGGAAATGTCTCCCGGAGGACATAAAATGACACCAGAACAAAGTAAGAACACAAGACAAAAAGGGGTGTAAAGTGCTTTATTAGGGGAATCAAGAAAGTGATCTTTGTTCAAAATTGAACAACAAATTATAACAGGTGTCAAAAAATCTGCCCATTAACATCGGTGCTGGCCTCGTACCGATGACGCATGTTTGGCGAGTATAATCTGCCAGGAGTCTCACGAATCTTCGCGACGTCGGTGGCAGGTCTGAGTTACTTAATGACTTTTGTTCCTATAAATGTGTTATATAATTTCACGAGTTTTTTACGTTGAGCTCTGGAACTTTCTGTGCACAAGTGTGAACTAAGGTATCTGTTTTTATTCCGATAATGAGTCAATATTTCTTTTAGAAAAGTATCCCTGCAACTCCTCTCGCCCAAAGTATAGCATTCACGCCCATGCGCGCATATCGAGCTGCCATACTGTACCTCCTCCATTCCCAATGAGTGACGCGCCGCGCGCGATAGGGTGCGTCCCGTGTGTCAGCAGCTCCTTGAGCGTTCGTTCTCTTGCAGATACGGCCTCCTGGAGAGCTTCGCCAACGGGAACGGCATCTTGACGGCAGATACCATGGAGGACATCGCTGCCAGTCAGGAGGCGGGCGCTGCCAATGGACACCCGGGTGAGTTCGGAAAGACTCCGTCACAGTTTCTTTGTTTCGCATTTATCATGAAATGGAGAGGGATTGAAATTGGGAAAATGTTCAAAGTTCTTGTTAATTTATTCAACCATGACAATTAATTACTAAAAAATAGCAGAAAATGCCAGGGATTTTTTTTGTCGTAAATGTGGTGCTAATGAAACTAAGGATCATGCCAAATTTAAAAAAAAAGTTCGTCAGTAACGTCGTCTCACTTTAAATTGTTCCATCCCTGGTCGAGGATGTCTACCATCTGGCGCGGTCGAATAAATAATTATCAGTGTCTTTAAGTTCGAATTTTTATAAAAAAACATGTTGAGTAAAAAAAGCGATAATTTCCAAAGAATCTGACTGAAAGTTAATAAAAAGAACCAAAGAAATTCAAGACCTTCGTTATTATTGTTCAACATCTGAGATATTTCCATCTGCTGATTTCCTACAGTTTGAAAAAATCTTTTGTTATTATATAGTGGAATACAATTTAAGTGTATTTCAGGAGACCATTTTAAGTTACTGAGATAATCCTAACATATTCTTTAAAAAAATTTCTTTGACATCGAATCTTTATAAACTTTCGTTTTTTTTTCAAATATACTATATTTTACTAATTTATTATATCAGACGTATTGAAAGCTGTATAATTAACAGGAATCGAATTTTTAACTCCATCCAAATTAACACATTTGGATGGTAGGGTGACAATTTCAACAAATCATGACTACTCAGGAGAGTTTATCAGTGATACACATCTTAAACGTTGGTTTATGAGGACTATAAGCATTCCAGGAAAGAAATTTTGAAATACTGAAAAAAAAAAATTTGTTTAGGTAATACTGCTTTCATGTCTACGTTTTTGAAATTTCTATTTTGACTGTCATCTATTTCAATGAGTGATGAAGAATAAACATTTTGCTCCTTTGAATTAAGACTATGTTTATCTTACTGCCAATTACTGTAATTTATCTGGATACTATTGTCAAGGTAATCTCTAGGTTTGCCGGTCATATTGTTCAAATTACATCAGACCACCAGCATGAAGAATAATCAATCGATTGCTCTCTTTGACTAGCGCTACAACACGAGTGTTAAAGTATTTTAAATGTGATGAATATGTAGACTATAACCGTAAGATTCATCACGCAAAAAAATTGGGTAGCTACCAACACGATACGTAGTTCTTTTCTTTCAAAACAAATATTTTATAATATATGCCAATATTCTTCTTTCAAATTATAACGAAATTTGACTTAACAATAAATAATGTCTTTAACATCACCTAGGTGTTACGTTTAACTAAATACGTGTAATCAGTGTTCCTTCCGGCACTTCGGAAAGCGGAAATACGCTCTTCGCAACCTAGTAGCGGAAAGTGGGTGGCCCTTTGACCTGCAAGGAAGACTTGAGTGCTTTGTACCGCCTCTCCCTTTCTCACTTTCTCGGTCTCTCTCTCTCTCTCTATCTATCTTCAACACTCTGTCTTTCTCTTTATCTTCCTTGTCGCAGACTCCTTTCACTTAGAAGATGTCTGCATCTTAAACGCACGTGTAGGATTTTCATCTTAAGGTAGTGTGCACGTACCAACGTGACTATTTTTGAATGTGCTGAATATTTTTAATGAAAGACTAAACTCAATACCATGTTAGTGGTTTCAGTTAGGGTAGAATGATCGTGGCAAGAGTTAGCCAAACACCTAACGATTTATAAAACTTTCAATAATATCATGTCTCTTCATTAAATCTAGTTATTATGGCAAAGTTACAGTGTATTAAGAAATGCAAATTATTAATTAGACCGTTTAAATGAACGATTTTTTAATGGTTATTAGTCTGACTACCGTGGTGCCCAGTTGAATATTAAGTATTGGTTACCTAATGACAATAACTGTCAGTTTCTAATTATCCCACAGATTTTGTTGAACCACTCCTTTATTCTGCGGAAAGACTGGGTAAAGTTGGTACTGTTATTTTCTGTATTTAATTTGTGACACATGTGATAATTTTTTATATCGTTTCGATTATGAACTAATAGGTGTTTATTTAAAAACCGTTTCCTCAGACGCTTTATCCATAAGAGGTCATACAGATTCATGATTATCTATTAGTCCCTGAAGATCCAAATGTTATTAAACAAGTTTAGAGATAATGGTTCATTTTTTTTTAAATTCAAGACATTCAAAAACAAAAGACAGATCCCTCATACTACCTTGAGCTTTCTACATCAGTTCTTCCCACTACCTCCACCATTTTTTCAGTTATCTAACCTCTGCTTATAATAAAAGTTATCACTTATGAATATAAATATATTCTAAATTATTCTACATACTATTTCCACTAAAATAATTACAGAATAAAGTAAGTTTTTGAGGACTTTCTTTCCTGTTGTGAACACAGTTTCGTAATTCGTAACTGAAAATTTCACTTGATTATATTGATTACTTTTTAAATTGATGCCTACTGTTTCTGTCAACTCTCTCCACCTAACTTCTGCTCAAGTCACATTCATTGTTTTCCCTCATATACGATTTTTTTTCTGTACTCTTTCTCTTTCTCTGTCACTATCATGATTTCTCATTTCCTTACTTTCACCTTATCCTCGCCCTTTTACTCTGTTCTCTTCCTCCACTTACAAAACCCTTGCTCTGTACCTCTTCCTTTCTCTCCTCTTTTATTCCTTTTTCTTCTTTCTTGGACCTACCCGTCATCACTCCTATTCAATGGAGCACCTTCCCCTCACTCAAGTCTTGTGTTACCCCTCCCCCCATTTCTCTGACATTCCGCAACACCAGCGATGTACTTTGATAAGGCTCTATGTAATCGCATTAAACAGTCTATAGAGAAGCGTTTTGTCTCGTTTTTGTCGCTGCGTCGCCTTAATGGCGTTACGAGCTCCGACGTCGTCTTCGTTAGACGTGAGCCGTTTCTCGACTGCTTTCAAAGATTAGAAAAGTCACTTCTATAACTGACTCAACACGTGTTACAGCTATAGGGAAGTACTTATGGCTTTGTCACTTTTACTCTACTAATGTGTTGTATTTTCCAAATAATAAGGTGCAAACACTTTGTAAGCCGTATTGAATGTACGTTGAGCAAATAAAGACTGAAAGTAAAAGATAACCTTCTCTTCTACGTGGTTGTAATTGAATTGAACACAGGCGCGAAGAATTCTAGAGGTAATCGATTTGCCATTGTACCTAAATTGTAAACCAGAAAGGATGTACCATTTTGATGTGTTAAACAAAACACGTGGTGGCCGGTACTGGGAAATATTCCATATTTATTATAAAATTGAAAGTATTAATCCTGACATGAGTGACAGAAAACGTAATTTATTTCCTACGAAGGGCTAGTTGTGAATAACCCCCATAGATAACTCGCCATTACTAAGCTTCAGAATATATTTAATACTGTCTCCATTTACTTTTCCAAGATCACTATTCATGGTAATGATAATATATCATTTGTATACTCGATTGGTTTGTTAACGTAGTGCATGTTACACTACTTTTAATACAAATATTAAAATTACGTTTCCTTATGACCTCCGTCTATGCAAAAAGTAACATATTTATATTTAAATTAAACTGTAGGTCGAGTATTATGTTGCTGTAAGTACGATAGTTGAAATTTCCTTCCGTGTAATAGTGAGTCAGAATGTCTGACACATCACTTGGGGTACGGCATATGTTTGAAATTTCCGAAAGAATCTCAGAGGATTTTCATGAGAAACAATTTACAGTATAATAATCCAAAACGACAGACAAAATTTGGTGACGTACACCCTGCCAAGTGCCCTACTTCATTTCCCAGTTTTTCACCTTTTTCTGTCGAGTACGCATGTGATTTATGTGTTCAAAGTTTCGTTTGCGTATCAATACTCATTGTTAAAATTCGATTTGTATTCCTCTGATCTAAAAAAAATGTTAAAACATAGTTTGTGAACCATGAAGAATAAACAAATCTATTTCAGTGATTGTTATATTTATAATATTCTTCTGATGTAAATTTATTCAGTTGTTTATTTCACGTTGTAAAGTAGTTAAAACGAAAAAAAACAATATTTGCAATATATTAAATGTTTTTCATCAATACCAACACGTACTTTCATTCAAATTTATGAAACCTTCAGTATCATCCGAGATTCACCCTGACTGATAACTTATCAAAGGATAACAACTGTGTATCAATTTCAACTACATCTCCCATTTTTACCACAATGAGTACCAAATGATTTGTTATTGTAAATTTTAAATGTACTGAAGAAGTTGGAAATAACTGGTTTTTATTTTCGAACTCGTTCGTTTAGATTCGTTTGATAAATTGGTTTCGTTCTTTGACTCGAAAAAGGGAAGAAGTAGAAAGAAAGCCAAGTTCTCGTCTGCCGTTGAGATTTCCTGTCCCAATAGATCCCCTTGCCCGGTCGACCTCGCCATATCCCCAGCAATCTAAACTTTGTCTCTTTCCGCAATTTGCTCATGTCATACTACTGAAGTCTCTATCAACATTACATTAACCCCTATTACTGCTACCCAAAGTTCGTTATCGCAGTAATTATAACTTTTAGTTTCGTATTTTCTCTTCTAGTCTATATTTGATATCTATATAATTCCTGCCGAACGTGGTACTCACCATAATAAAGCCCCGATTCTTCTTAATGCCGTTCTATCATTGTCACCGTAACTATTTACTCCATTTTACTCGCGCTCTTTTATCAATATTCAAGACAATTATCCCACTGATAATTGTAATATTGATAGTGTCTACTTTCTCAGAAAATTGTTTAAAATTATACCGTGGTTGGAATCTCAAAATAATATATTGCTGATACCCTCCCTTGTGAGCATCCAGTATTTTGTCTCTTATTCACAACAATATGTGTTTACAAGTACTAATTGATGTGCTTTTCTGTATTTCAATTAGGATCATTTTGATGTATGTCTCATTGTTAATGACGTGATACTTTAAATGATAGCTGTTGAATATTTATATATTAATAAAGTACTTTAAAAAATTGGATGGAACAGTTATTAGTAGGAGCATCAAATTCTGATTGTAGTCATTCAGATGATCGAAAACAAAACTCTCCGAAGTACCGTCTAGAGACATGATATAGTTATGAAAACTTGTTATTGAACATCAAAATCTGAGAAAAACGTTGAAAATTTTAAGTGAGCTTAAAATTAGGTTTTTCTTCAGCATCGATATGTATCTGAGAAAAGAAACCAGTTTATTGAAACATAAGTTAATAAGTGATATTTGTAATGAAGCACCTCTTTTCGCGTCGTCTCTCCTTCTTTTCTTACATCTGCTTGATGTTATGATATCGTTGCTTTCATAAACTACACACCATCTCTCTGACGTCGTTGCACTCTTTTTCCCCGCATCGCCCGACGTGGACTCTCTCTCCCCAACACCATCCATTTGTTAACTCATCTTTTAAGAACTCACCATCCAAATATCTTATTGCTCCCTCTCCCCATTTACCCTTTCGTCGTGCAACCACCCTTGGTGAAGCAGTACAAACGGAATATCTCCGAGGAAAAAGAGTAGACAAATTCAACGAGTCCTTGTTTCTGACTTGCAAATGATTCCAGAGAGAATTCATTAAGCGCAGTCGTACTGGCAGGTACAAAATTTTCGCAATTTTTTTACGACACGGCCAATTTATGAAAGTGCTCCATTTTTTACGGTCTTTTGTAATTATGGATGATATGGGAATTATGCTGAACACAAAATACTGTGAAATTAGTGTCACGTTATTAATCTTATCAGCATTCGTAACGGACATATATTATGATAATAAAAGAAATTTTTTAAACAAATCTATGGTATTCCAGCGTGAATTGACTTGTTATACAGTTATACTTTTGACATGTGTAAAAACAAGTTGCTCCTCCAGATTCAAGGGTGGCGTCATGGTTTTAATAAGTATAATGTGAGCTATCTACATGGCACCAAAGAGTTCAGCCATCCTGGAACTGGAAAAGTGGTGTCTAGAGTCCAGAAACATGCTAATGAAAAGTAGTTAATTCCTAAAAAGTGAGGCAAACCCTTGCAAAGGACTAAATTACTCAAACATTTGCGAGCTTGAAATGTTTGTAGGAACCAGAGGGAACTGAATCTTTCCGATCCGACTTTGATGCGAAACCTCTTTTGGAATGCATCGTTTTTCCTCCTTTGCTGAAGTTTTTTTTTTTTTTTTTGTGGCTCTGCGTTGCCCTGATTCCCTGACTCGTATTCTCTATCGGCTTTCTTGCGTAAATGAACTGAGCACTGTCGAGGAAGGAAGGAACTCTGACTGCGTGTGCATTAAGCGAATTGGACAGGCGAACGGATTCACAGCTTCATTTTGCTCCATCGAGAGAAGTCGGATCATTAATGGTGTTCGTGAGCTACAAGAAAGTAGTACCTCTACGTGTTAGATAAACTGTGGTATCCGTTTCTGCGTGTGAAGTGTAGAGCGCGAACTGAGATATCATTTGCAATTTTCTCAATACTTGAAAAGGGAAAAAATATATTTGTGTTAATATAATATTTGTTATTTACTTAACTGAAGAAATACCTCGTTGAACTATCAATTTGTATCGTAGCACAACGCCAGTTCCATGGTATTGCGTCGCGTCGTCACCGTTATTACATAAATGAGAAATTAGAGATATAAGTACGAACTTGTCTGATTATCTGCTCTAACAACTCAAAAGATGTTGGAACAAATATCCTCCTTTTTATAATTAAAAGCATTGATTTAAGATCATCAAATGATTAAACGGTAATTTACTCGATTTATTATTTGTAAAACCACTGCTGGTGAGTTAAGTTCATGCGAAAACTATATTGTTCCTGACGACTTGACTCATTAAATGCGCGAACGAAAAGGAAAGGTAAAGAAATTAGAACGATGTGTGTAACCATAGCCAACTAACATTTCCGAGCTGTGCTGTATGTACTTGGCAACACTGCTATGGTCCGGAGTTACTTAGAATTTATTCACCTAGCCGGCGCTTGTACAGTCTTCAGTGGTCCCGATAGGACCACTTGTTCAGTTGTTCCCAGTATTGACATGTTATTCAGTATGGCTTGGAAATAATAGTCTGCTATGGTGTAACACGTTCCTTCTTTAAATGCCTGTATATTAATATCATGGTTCTTATGAGAGCAACGAAACCATCTAAAACTGCTTACAAAAATATTTAAATAACGTATGAGCAATTTTACGTCAAATGGACCAAGATCTGGTGTGAAATATAATAATAAACCTACAGTTTAAGAAATCAAATGAAGAAGAACATGGTAATTGATAATCAGTTTAAGTTTTTAGGAATCTAACTTTTCTTTTTTAATTCGTGACAGAGAAAAATGCGCAATTTCTTGTAAATTCATTGTATGAAACATTACTTACGAACATAACAGTTTTTGGGAAAAACAACGGTTTACAAGTGCCCAATAGAATTTTAAATGTTCTCATAATGCATCTCCTCGTCCGAGAGAACTCAACCTCGAGTATTTGCAATCGGGAAATCTCTATCTTCATTTACCTTATCAGCTACTTCCCTTTCGCACTACTTTCTGTCTGTGAGAGATTCGTCTATTATTTGAAGATTTTTCAAATTCCTTCATAATTTATAGTTCCTTCGTAAATTTAGTTATAATTTTCTCCTTATTCTTTCGTTTTTCTTCAAATTAATGTATAATTTGTATAGCATAAAACATTTTTATTGGAAAAAAATGTATGTGTACGTTAATAAAATCTCACTACCTTTTAACTTTTTTTCATTTTTAAATCTGAGGTAACATTGAACTCGTTAAACTTGTAACTCCTTCTTTTTATTTTTGGGTGATTCAATAATTTATTTCGTTACAAACTATTGTATTTAATATCGATGTATAGATAGGAAAACGAAGTAAAATGGAAACATACTCGCCCTTCAAGAAGTAAGGCCAAGTAGGGCTTTCGACACGACAACACTGTATTTTCTCCCATTCGCGATGAAGACTCGTGAATGCGGCCTAGAAACATAGATTTCCGTAGAGAGAGGTCCATCGCGTTTCGTTAACAACTTACACCGAAGTGATAGAAGTTTGGAGTATAGCACAGTTTGAGCTACTGTCTAGGGAATGTACGTACAAGATGTCGATGAGTAGGGGGAAGTGTTTGGAAAGTCTTGAACTCCGAAGTTTGTGGTCATAGTGGAAGTATTCTAGTCGTTTCACGTGTTTCCAGGTAAACAAGTTAATAGTTCTGTTTACTGGAGCATTCTCTTTCCAGTTCGCGGTGCGTTGCTATGGCTACAATCGGCGAACTCAAAACTCGTAAGTCCCCTGTCGACGACGCCCCACATGGACCATTCAGCCTTCTTGGATCAGTTTTATTTTCTCGATCACTCTACGAGATCTCCTTGACTCAATATTATTATGAATTTAAAAAAATAATGTTTTAAAAACAAATCTTTACTAGTATTAATCCTATAAAATATAGTTTTTGTGTGGATGTTAATCGGTTTTTTTTTCGTATTTCGAACTCTGGTATTATACTGGTACTTCTTTTTTTGTCACTCATGTGACTTTTCCTCTTTATCATAGTCCTAAAGGCTCCACGTACAACCCCACCGCAACGACGTCAACGTAGTCTTCTATCATTTTTCCTCGGTTTTAATTGGATTGATTCGTCATATTCCTAATTGTGCACGTTCTTCCAACACAATCATCAAATATTCTACAATCCTTTAATTTCTCTCCTTTAACTTATTTTGTTTCCTTGTGTTTCAATTATTTGGATGTTACGTTAATCGTGTTTCTCTTTGCTATATAGTCGTCATCTAATGTTATTTTGTTTGGCTGCTCCCTCTGTCAGTAACCATACTTATAAGAATTGCATTATCGCAATTTCCGTTGGGTTACAATATTTTTGATAAGTTTTTAAGCAAGGATAATTTGAATGTTGGTTTTCAATAGGGGAAATGAAAATGTCATGGATGTATCGCTGGAAATAAAAGTTTCTCGATTCCATTAATGTTTGTTCATTAAGCAATTTATTTCCAGATTTTTTTAAAATTTTACGCGGAAACAGTAATGACATTTATATTTTCATTAGCCTTAAAATATTCTTAAATAAAAAATAATATTAATATTTTGTTTTAAATATCCTCAAAACATAGCCCACTAACAAACGTAAAACATTAACCTTTTCGTTTGAGAAATAATTGCTCAGCATACTTCTGTTCCGTTCGATGAAATGATGCACGATTCGTTGATTTCCCAGACATAATATTCATATATATATATATANGACGATAACAAATTGCATAAAATGGGACCAAAACATATTTGATTTAATGTTCTCTCATTCATCTTTCCGTGGTTTTGTACTGTCTTTCCTATACTAGTATTTCACTATGGGTCTTTTTTATATCTTTTGTCTTCTTTTTATCTCTCGTTCACCTCTACAAAGGTAAACATTCATTCCTCCTGATTTACCACTATTTTCTTACGTCTTCGTGTTTGTGTTTCTTTTTGTCTTCATCGTTTGATTCCTTGACGGGAATAGATTCAGTACTTGGTTAAGTGATGCGCTCTCGCTTTCCATGCGAAAGGGTTCGCCTTGTTTTTGATCTCCGGTCGCAACGTCATAAAAGGCTAATGAAGGGCCCTAATTGGAAAGGCGAACAGCGTCGACAATACCTCCGATGCCTAATGACGAAGCGCAACGCATACGCGGCAGCAGAAGCGGCTTGCAAGGCAGTCAAAAGAACGCGGATCAAGTTTGGCGATAAAGAGAGTTCGTGAGAGGAAAGGATTCTGGTCAAGCGAGAAACTGGGCGCGCAAATAATTGCGAAGAGGCAAAGAAAGAGGGCGGAGAGTTGGGCCGTTGGGGGTTGGTCAGAAAAGGGAAAGGAGAAATTAGTGGGTGCATTTGGTCTCGGAAATCTTTATGTCGATTCGAAGTCTCACGCTTTCTTTCCTCGGTTGCAGGGGTTCTTTTTTTCTCCAATATTCTCTTTACTCCATCTGTGATTGAGTCGCATCGAACATTTTGACGAGTTCTAAAACATAACTGCTCGTTCGATACACTATCCCGTTGTGTGGTGAACGCACTAATTTCCCAATTTATTGTATGTTTGTGTAATCTACTATTATATAAGGAGGTCCTGGGTTCGAGTCCCGGTCCGTCGCAATTTTCACGTGGCTGATGACGATGCAAACACTCCTCCGCGAGTAGGTACTCGGAAGTTGTGAGTTAATACTATTAGATGAATTCTCGCGCGTAAGTAGTTGACACTGCACATTAATCTTGTCATGTAATTATTCCAAGTTCTATACATCTTAGTTGCCCGGTTCCATAATGTCACATGATTAGAAGTTCAGAATAAGTAGTGAGGGTGGAGGGTAATACCTATTTTGAGCAATTTTAAATCTTAATTTCGTATATATTTTATGAAATGATATATACTATTTAATCTGCAAAGTTTTAATGATTTCACTAATGATTGTAGTAAGAAAAATAAATATAATATTTAAAAAAATTAAGTTCTGTAAAAAACTTTGAACTTTGAGGGCATGTTTTTTGTTTTCGTTAGTATTTGCATAATATTAATTTTAAGAAGGGAAATGCTAGAAGTCTGTCTTTTTAATTGTTGTCTTTTACGGTATACAGAGAATAATAGCTCAAGCATGTCAAAATATTAGGATGAATTGTACCCAGTAACGCTGGTTGTTACCAGTAAACAAATGTCATATCCACCCATCATTCTAAAGTCATCGCGTACTGTTTCTATCTTAATTCGTGTCTTCGTTCTTCTCTTTATACTTTCTCACGCCCTTATGCATTTTCGACCATCCTTATTCGGGAATGTTTTGAGAAACGCCGCAGGTAATTCTCGTTATGCGCTGCTTTCTTTGGTACCCTGAAACTGCTTCAGTACACAAAAGTGGGTGGATCGGAACATCCGTTCCTGTTTTAAATGTGACGGTAGCTGAAAATATCGCCAAGTGACAAAACGTACATTAATCATAAGGACAATTTTATTGTGGTATATAATTCTTACACTACCATCTAATCCTCAAAATATATTGCTTTTCGTACGGGTTTTTTAGTTCTTTAGTTATTAGTTTTTGAAAGGTAAATTATATTTGGATGTAACTTTGATTTATATTTAATAAAGTCTTATATCTCGCTTTAATAAATCACAAAAAATTTACTCAGATTTTAGATATGAGTGTAAAATTTACATCCCAAAATCCTACAGTTTATCGCAATATAAATTCCGTCAAATCCTTGCAATGATGCGACATATAACGCCAATATTCATGTAAGGAATGCTATGGAGGAGTTATGGTCTAATTAAACAAATTAATTTTGCTGTCCGAGAATTTGAAATTGAATTTTACCATTGCTTCGTATGGAGAGAAATGTAGTTTTGGTGCAGTTGGCTATCGTTTCATTACCGAGTTTTGAAGTTAGAATGCATTCTGTGCAGTTAAAAAGTTGCCGTTAATGTGAATCGTATTTCATTTTAGAGTGCAGTTAAAAGTGCAGTAAAAAAATGATTCATTCGTAATAACCTTCTCACATTTCCTTTTTAATATGTTTCCAATTCATGCTCGTTTTACAGTTGTAATTCTAATACACGAAATTTCAAAAATTGTTTTGACCTCTTTAAAAAAGCATGGATTCGTATCTCGTAGCTGTTCCTTGTTTACAAGTCGGTATTTTATTAAATTTTACAGTGCACTGTGCAATATATTTTATATCCGTTTGGTAGTAAATGCCATTTAGACGTAACCTTCTATACCTGAAAAATATAATAACGAATTGGAACATTCACTTAATGTTTCCACCACACTACTGGATATTGACCTTTTAATTTCACATTTTGTCGAATCAACGTTTTCATGTTTAAAATTAAAATAACATATAGGGTAAAATTCAAATGATGGTTTAACCTTTTGAGTGGAAAAGCTCCTCTTTAAATTCGTTATTCACTCATTCATATCCATAACATGAATGATAAATTTTACATCTCTATGCAAATAACCACTAACCTTTACACCTTAACATATATACTCTCTCCTCATAAATGAAATGAATACAATTTATTTCCTTTATTTATCGAAGCGTTTACAGTTCTTTAGTCTCCCTGTGTTTGATGGTGTTCACTTCTAACAAAATTCATCTAGACTAGTTTATCGGCCAAATTCAAAAGTATTATAATACTTCTCATTGAAAATGTGATTTTTCTTTGTTTCTTATTGTGGAAATATTTTGAAATATTATCCCAAGTTCATCTTTATCTTTTCCTGCGAGGTGAATTCTTAACATAANGTTCATCTTTATCTTTTCCTGCGAGGTGAATTCTTAACATAATTTACAAATGACATAGTGTACGAAGCGAAAGCAATGTTCTAAAGTTCCGTTTCCAGTACAATTGCTGTCCTTTTGCAAAAAAAAAAATTGCATTGAAAATGTCAATTTACAGGGTTGCGTTGCACATCTGAGTGGGGAGGGAAAAGTATCGGCCAATCATTTCTCAGCCAAAATTGTCAGCGCAAAGAACAAACACAATCGGAAACTAAGGAGCATGGCGGTACAAATAATAGTATGCTCCGAGGTGTGAAATGAAGTTTTCATTAAGAATTTGTGATATTCACACATTTTTTTAAATGCCTTGTAATATTCAGCAATATACAGAGATTTTGAATTACCCTTTCCGGATTATAATACTTTTCTTAATGAAATAGAATATTTACATAATTTCTAGAGTCACGCGAGTGAAATCGTGAGTTCTCAGCTAATAAATATATAAAATTAAACATAGCTAATTTAACGAAAAAATTAAAATTACTTTACATTCAAAAGATTGTTTTTGGTCATTGTATATTTTAAATTAATTGTGGCGATATCTTTTAATAACAGTTTTCGTTGTACCGCAGTGAATTTGTTCCTTTATAAACTTTGTATACAAGGTACAATTCATTAGTAAGTAATTTATCATAATTTATTCAGTTAAGAATCAGTTGTACTTACATTTCTATCCGCATCGGCGATATATTTTTCATGGGAAATTGGAAATAAATTCATTCTTGTGATAAGTAATGAAAATAATTTTATAATTTTAGCTATGTTATAATATTATTGTATTCCATAAATTAAAATTCTATATTATTTATTTATTACTGAAACAGTTTCTTTATGAAAGATACACCAATTTTGAAAAAAACCGACTGTCTATGAAAATGTTTCAACGTAGCAATATATCAAGAATAGAAAGAAAATTAATACTTAATTTTTTGTCTTGAGCTTTTCATTTCTTTCTAATAAAAGATGGAATTTTTTAAAAGATAATTTTGGATATGAATGATATATAATTTGTTTATGGGTACTACAATAGTTATAATATACATTTTTAACTCTCACATATTGCTGTTCGCTTGTGACATATTTTCATCTGATACACTTGTTCTTAGATCTTATTTTCTCATAATTCGCTATACGTTGACCTGCAATACTTTGCTGTGAAAACATAACAAATACAGATGATATATTGTGTACATGTCGTAAGCTACCAAAATATATTTTATCTTATGAAAATTTAATATCTTGGCTCTTTTTCTATCTGCGTAGCAGGTCCAATTTCTTTGTGGTATCGGCAAATTCATTTTTTTATAAATATTTTATTTTCAACTATACCATCTTGTATGATATGCACTGATATGTATTCAAGATCACCTACATCGTACGTCACAATTTGTAGTTGAGAGTGTTAAATACGTAATGAAATACACCAAAACAGTTTCGTCTTTCGTGAGACTTTGAATGTTTTACTATTGAAACCTCAATTTCTAAAACACCACATGCGAAACGGCTCAAATAATATATTTAATGGTTCTTTAATTCACGATCATCAAGTATCATAAAGAAACAATTTTAACTTGTATTATGAAATAAAGTTTTAGAGTTTACTTTTAAATATTATTTTATTTTATTGTTGATGTGATAAGTTAACTATTTTTTTCAGTCCACGGGAAATAAAGTTAATACAAAGAATCCGCGATAAAGCCACTAATTATATTTTATATTTATAACTTACAAGTATCAACATTTATACTACTACAATGAATGTCCGTTATATAATCTAATTACATTAATAATTAAAGACTTACGACATTTTATGGACGGATAATATTTAATTAGAGTAATTTTNAATTACATTAATAATTAAAGACGTACGACATTTTATGGACGGATAATATTTAATTAGAGTAATTTTTACCTCCGCGAGTGTTAAATATCGAAGAATTGTACCCGATGCACCTGAAAGCTTTACGAACGCGCCCGGATGTCCGACCAGTCGGAACTACATATCCAATGACGCATCGACGACGTCATCCACCCTCTACCGGTGGAGGCGACTTGCGTGAAGGAGGTGCGACTGAACGGCAGTATCACGACGAGTAGCAACAAGAGCGGCGGCAGCAGTAGCCATTATAGTAACGGGGAGCACAGAGCGACAGCGAGAGGATGGGCGAAGCACCGTCCTAGTAAGCGGCGACGCGCTTCGGGTTGTCTGAGATTAAGAGTTGGCGAGGTTAAATGCAGGGTTCAGTTAGTGCATCGCGTCACCCGCCAAGCTCGCAGATACTCTGTTCAGTTGCGTCATTGCGAAGTTGGCTTGAGCAAAAATGCTCGAGATACGTTGTATTTGTAAGTTGTCGTTGCAACGTTTATACGTGTTCACGTTTACAAGTTACTAATAAATGGATATTTTGTTGTTGCAAATGTCACCTTTGTGCAGAATCATTTCTTTTAGTGTCCAATTGAAAATGATGTGATGTCTTTATGGTATTAGAGATCTAGGTAGGAGAGTTCATCCCAATTAATGGCTCCCAAACAGGGTCCCGAGAGACATTTCTGATTTCTAAGAACTGTTGATTCACATGTTTACCTCTAATAGTTTTTCACGTGTAATTTAGATAAGAAGGTTCATCTCAATATATATATTGGAGGAGAGTTAATAAACATAAACAATACTACATTCTACTCCTAATTACCAAGTTTCAGAACTTTACGAATTATTTTCCCTAAGGGTCTGTTTTTCGTCTAATTTCAGTGTACTACATCGTATGAAATGAATTTGAAAAGAAAGTTCATGACTTTTATTTTATATATTTTCGCAGCTTGTTCCTAGATTTTCTTTTCCTCGGTGTTCCTTTTATTTTTCATTGTAGTCTTTTTAGATGGGAAATGTAGCATGCTAATGAGGCTTATGTACGTCGGGCGATAGGAGGTAGGAAGTATTTGGTAGGGGCTATTGTTAGAAGATGGGCCGGCTAGCTGGTTTTACCAACAACCTGGGCCGCGTGGTGTTAATAGGAGCAGTTAGCAACAGTAAGAGTTAGTGATACTACACCAGGAGTAGTAGGAGGTGGATCCGCTTTTCAATTGCCACCGCAATAAATTGGTATATTAAAGTGAAAAGTTACAAATTTTTATTTCTGTCCTCGCCCGAAATTGAACCCGGGTATACCTTCTTGTTCCTAATACTCACAACTTCAAATGTACTCTCGTGTTAGCTCCCTTTGTCTGTTTGTACTATAGTGTAAGAAGACAAGATAACAAGGTGCATTTCGAGGTGGAGGGGGAAATAGTGCTAGCCAATGAAACGCGAGACATTGTTTTCGCACTTTCAATGGCGTTTGATAGCTTTGCAATACTTATCCTCGGAACCGGATCACCTATTTTCTTACACCATGTATTCGAACTATTGTTACCTATCATTCCGTCCCTTGTTTGCTTGTCAGTAATAGTATCGGCCTCGTGTCTCTTCCCTCTTCCCTCCTCTCTCTCTCTCTCGCATATCGCGGTTACTGTACTCCGTTGGTGCGTGAAGAGACCTCAATCATTCTGCGCGGTTGCATTTGTGCCACGCGTCACACAGTCACGGTCCGCAGCGGTGGTTTTTCGCTTTGAGTCACGTCAGCACGATGCGCAGCGGTCAGTCGCCTGCCAAGTGCGGACTACTGAACTCTTCTGTTTGTGGAGCAGTGTTTCCTTCTGCAGGGGAATGTCGATAAATGCTGGTTGGTTGAAAGGAGTGTTTCAGGAATTAGTGGATGATTTCTCCCAGAGAAAACTGCTGAGGGATGAGGTAGTTCTTCCGGCAGAAAAAAATATGCTTTCAAAAATAAATTACTTTCCAAAACTTTTATAATTGATGAATTTTTAGAATTAAAAGTAAAAAGCTTATATTATTTTGTAAAATACTTGTATTGGGTTACCAGAAAATTCTGAAGAGATATTTAAATTCTTGTGTACTTTCTTCCTCCTTTCCTTCATAGCAATCGAGTCATGGTTATGAGCAACCAGTAGGTCATGCTGCTTAAAAGTGACAGATTATATTACTTTCTTCATAAATACGTTTTTTGATATAATTATTGATATTATTTTGCACATTACTACTGTTTTAAGTTTCGAAATAAAATTTGTTGAGAATTTTCAAACGGTTCACTTCATAGGAACAATTCAAATATAACACTTTTCAATTAAAAATTCCCACCATGTAAACTGAACAACCGAAAACAATTTCCTACATGTACATATTGTTATGAACAATTAAATATTTAATTATTTTAATTATTTACCACTGTATTATTTCATTATTTATCTGAAAAGAGCCAATATAATCAAAATACATGTATTTTACTTTTGGTGCTTCTTTTCTACAGTAATTTATAAAAATGGAGTTGCGAGAAGTTATAGGCAATGGAAATGTTATTCTTGGTGAATAGTTAAAGGGAATACGTTATCACTCCGAATAAAGAGGAAAATATATTCACCATACATATTCACATGTTGTTAATTTTCATCTTATATTTCTGTAATGAAACAACATTCTTTCGGTCAGATGAAAGAGGCGACGAGCAGGGAATCAAACCTGGGACTCCTGCATTGAGCGTAGGAGTGTTAACCATTACACCACCCGTTTACCTTCCGCAAATGTACACTATTTTCACCCTGACGACGAAGACCTGAGACACGTCCTCTTTCAGGAGATAATTGAGGCAGGTGGCACACTATTCTGTGTGCGTCTAAGTACCGGTTTCACACGTACCTACGTGTTGAGGTTGGTTATGCACATATTTATTCCGTGTACTCGTGGAGAAGAAATGTGGTATCTGTCGGTAAGATGAATATGACGACGAGCTGGAAATCGAACCCGGGACTCCTCAGTGATCGCAGGAGTGGTAACTATATGGTGTACTGTTGTGGAAGGCGAACGGGTGCTGTAGTGATTAAGGCAGGAGTCACGGGTTCGATTCCCGGCTCTTCACCATTTGCATCTGGACGAATGTAGTCACATATCTTCTCCGCGTGTAGATACACGGAAGAAATACGTTCCTTGTAAATTGCGTTTTTCCTACAGTAAACCTGATTTGTTAGAAAGTTACCTACATGATGACTAACATCTTCCCACTGGTGTATGTTACAGGAGTGACGTCAGATCATCTCGGTGGTCGCGGAGATCTGGGATCGAGCGGTGCAGTGAAACTGGAACGAGCGAGATTCCGCCACGATCCCTACGCGCGCTACACTGCAGCTCCTGCCGGCGTCAAACTGCCCCTGTAGCACAGCAACCCGCGTCACTCAATTTCACCTACTGTCTCCACATCCAACGCCGCCTTCGCCGACTCAGCCGCCTCCACCCCCAATTCTGTTGCCGAAGACGCTACCACTGACACTGTTCTCGAACCCGCTGGCATCACGACACCGTAATCTGCACTGAACCAACATCGCTATTTCGAAACGACAGAATTTGAATGGAACAACCTACTTCATGTTTAGCTCAGTAGTTTGAGGGTTATCTTTGTGAGTGAGAATGAGCAGGGTTTTTATTGCAGTCTTCCATGTTGTCACAACTACAACGGGATGGTGCGCTCAATATGCGATGTTTATTAGTTACTATTCTGATTATTTTTCGTGAAATGACTCGTCTACAGAGCCACATGTGTGCTCAAAAAAAAAGGTACAGCCGATGCTCAGAATCTGTTGAATTCGTGCTCAACGACACGTGATAAAGGAAGGAGAATGAGTTCTGTCTATTGAAGATCTCGTGGGTTCGAGTCGTAATCGAATTGGTCACATCTGTAATCGTTGCTAAATCTGTGCAGGATCTTCAACTATGTACTACGACACTTTCTAATACCTGCACGATTTCATCTACGATGTTGGTCATCTACAGAGTGGTATTTGAATTATATGATGTTTTTTTTTTTTGATAAAGCAGAGCGTTGAGATGGAGATACGTTTGTGAGGAAACTTCTACCTCTTCTGTGACTAGTTCATTAATTACATTCCCGTGCGAACGATAAGGTAATGCATAACATATATGAAAGAGACTTCCGTGTTATAATAAACTCTATTTTGCATTACCGTGAATGTGAACAGGTTTTGGAATTAAAGGTCATAAATAAGATGTCTCGTTTTAGTTCTCTTGGAGAGAAAGGTTGATTCATTTCATCGAATATTTACATTTATTTTAATAAATATGTATTTTTTACTTCTGTGATTATTCTCCCATGAAATGATTTATGGAACTATCAGAAAAATAATTTTTACTTTATCTGTGCGTAAGGCTAAAGGTCGTCGAACTATTTTGGTAAGAGAACCCAAAATGTTTTTCACGTCACACTTTAGATGTCTTTGTTTATTGTTTTCCAACCATATTAATAATACTTATTTAAATATTTTATTAACGAAAGTCACCGTTCTTTCTCGTGTATTTTGTTGAAGTGACTCGCAATTTAAACCAGCATTCAGCTTTCCAAAACTGTAACTAGGAATGAGCCAGAGATAATATGCGTTTCTTTTGAAATATCACTAATCTGTTCTTTGTGTATATGGAATGGAAGTTGTTTATAGATCAACTGCCCTGACGATAAGTACAAAATTAACCAGAACTGCTCCGCGGGCCGACAAATTAAACTCTGTAATCATGAATTCCAAAACAATGAAGTTTCAGTCGATTGAGTTTATCATCGGGGAACTTTTATTATGAAAACTGTTTGCTTGGCAGCAGTATGTAGTTGAATACATTTTTGCGTATAGACGAAAAACCAATCTGTTCAAAATTTGTCCTTTCTTACCATTATTCCAACGTACACCATTACACAATTTGTGTCCTCTAACTCCCAAACTGTCTCCATCTTTGGGGAGAGTCAATACGTCAACGAGAACAACCGTTACTGTCTGATCTATAGATTATAAATTTCAGAACACTTCCAATCTCTCATTCTGACTATGTCCCTCGCCTGAAAGTTATAGCTTGCGGTGAGTCTATGGTCGCGTTTATTTTGTACTGTAATTGCAGAACCAATTGACATTTTGTCGAGAGTGAAAACGAAACTTCAATAAAACCGAAAGTCTGAAATACACTGAAACATTGTCGCTTTGATACGCTTACATCGTAGTTTGTTACTAAAGTGAGATTTTAACTGTCAACATCAGAGTACATAGTCACGGAGGAAACTAGTATCTACTAGTTTCGAGGAGTCGATACGATCAGTGAGATTGTTGGTATACATGGGTTCAAACAATTTATTTTATATACGACAAATAAATTGTTATGGAATGAAAATTTATCGGTCTTACTCTAGAATAGAAGAAACTTAAAAATCTACGATAATGGACAGATGAACTATAACCTGTTGAATATTTTGAGTAAAAAGTGACATGCTCATGTAGCATGGTATTCTTAAATTATTAGCATAGAAGGGTATATATTGGCAAAAGAAGAAGAAAATAGATGCGTAGTATTGTTATTCTCCTGTTGAAGCCAAGCGTATGAGAAAGGTATGGCGTTATATTCGAGACCCAATATTTTCTTTTGAGAAATTGTAAACACAAATCAATAATATATTTTTGAAATATATATTTCAAGACTACTTATATTCACAAGAAAATAGAGAATCTATTATTGAGCGAACAAAATTAATATAATTTATCAAGTAATTTTGTACGTATGAATTACCAATGCTACACTTGTAAAAAAATATTGTGCAACGCTAGTCTGGTACAGAAAATACGAGAAAGCTTTCAAAAATCTGTTCGGTATGAGGTATATATGCGTTACCGAAAAATGCGAGTGAAAATTCACAACGTCAAAAGAATTGTATTCTCGATCAACTCTTGCATTTGATCCCACGTTATATTTAAAACGTGTTTAATTATTTTTGTGGTTTTCTTCTACCATTGCTGCTGAAATAATATTTGTAATGTGGAATCTGAAATTTCACAAGAGGGACGGCTATAGTTAACAACATGAATCAGGGCAGCATCCAAAAAATGAATATAACGTTGCCCTTGTTTGTGTAATTGCTTGCATTTCAAAACATTGGACCCAGGACATAATGCTTCTTGGCGTGGGACACGATACATGGCTGATGTTTGTTGGCTCAACAGCGAACGGGACTGATGTTTTGTTCACTGATAAATAAATATCCAGGCGTAAATGTTTCGGTTTCTGATGTTCCTTAACAATTACATTCTCCAAAATTTTCTTTCGCATCTTTATTTATACAAACTACATTGAATAATATTTAAGAATTAGAAAGTTTTTCAGCCTTTCACTGAAGATGATTAGGGAAAAAACAAAAAACTTTAGTATTAAAAAAAGTCTGATAGAGAAATTAAGCTTAAATAAGGCAAGACTGAAATACGTAATAATTTACTTTCATATCTCCGTTGTATCGATTTCTAAATAAAATGTAAATTTTCGGTATTAAATTAATTCATTATTCTACTCAGAACGCGCGTCTTATTTGTAAATAAAGTGAAGAAATTTGATGAAACAACTTTGTGAACATTTCAAAATTTACATATTAATATTTGTTTCATCATAGTTTTGCAAGAGTCATCATCAATCAACAAACAAAATAATTCGCGACATTTTACTTTGAGAGAGATTATTCGGATGTATTCGAAGCGAAAGAATGAAGCTAGTTTAAGTACAGGGAATTTTTTAACTTATCGTGCATAAAAATCCCCTTTCTCTTTCCTTTCGCAAAAAAAGAAATCCTTCACTGGAATTTGGATTCCAACCATTCAGCATTTTTTTTTCTCGTCGATGCCACGCAAGGTAATCCCACACGTCCGTAGTCGGTGAGGAGAGGACGTTTGTTAGTGCTTCGAGACTCGTTGGCTTCCAAGGCTGTGTTCGAGCCGTGTAATAGTCGTCGTCATTAGCATGGTCTCTGGACGACCGTTGTTACGTCTCCCCCCACCCCCCACTTCATTCTACCGTCTACCAGGGTCGTTTCTACATCCTCCGCTAGCCATGTTTCTCTACGACATGATTAAAAACATACGCTGTTTTTTTCCAAAACGAACCATATTATAATATTCTCTCTCACCCATTTTTTTAGTTCAATACCCTTTTCTCACAGCTCATTATTTTCTCCCACGTATCGTTTTATTTACTGTGACTCCTGGTGTTATTTATTATCACATCACGTACCATTTAAAGCGGTGTATAAGTGTAAAAGTATCTACGTAGGTTCTAGTCAAAACGTATGAGTCATCACATATACAAAACTCCCAGTGTCGTTTCATTCTGGCACGTTTTTTTTTTTTTTACTTTAAACCTTAGTTTCCGACCTATGTTATCTCATGACTGACAAATCTGAGTGTCTCTTGACATTTCGAGCCATCGTATTTTCCATCAGAGATTCCTTTGTTGATTGATTTTCACTCATCCTCCTTCTTGTTACCCACTTCCGTCTCCCTTGACATACCTTGACGCTGTCTCACACGCCTCTCTTCGACTGACGCCGAGGGAAACTATGACAAATTTCCCGTGGACAACACATATCACTTCGTATCTTCAGATTTTCCCTTCCATTTTCATCTTCATTTTTCTCTCTCCCCTTTCTCCGACATCTTCGTTGAATCCTCACGACAGTCAACGGTGTTATCCTTCGAAACCACCACCTCCATCGCCATCGCAGTTCCTCTTGTCGACTGGGACACAGAACCGACCGTGTAATCTCTTAGCGACCTCTCCGACCCTCGACAGCACCCTTCCGTTTGAACCTTCTCTACTCTTAGGTCACCCGCAAAGACACCCGGAGCTTCCAGCTGTCCAGCGGCCTGTCTTATCACTGTTCGGTCCAGGAGTGGCTTTCGCAGTTTCAATAACTGTGAGATATTACGTGAGTGGATTTGCGGGGATGTAGCAGACGGATAATACTTATCTTTTAATTTCTGTTTAAATTCCCCTGTCGTTAATTGTTTGTTACAGTTTAAAATTTCTTTACAAATTATATTTCTTTAATCATAACGAAATAAATATATAAATGTTTAATTTATGAGATATTTTGTATTAACAACAATATTACCCGTATTGTTATTAATATATATCTGTGTCATGTTCTGTAAAGAAAGTATTAGTAATATAATATATTCGAAGGAAAGGATGAAAATAAACTTAACGCCGAAGAAATATTTTTGATTATAGCTAACTAGTCTTAAAAAAGATTAAGTAATACATTAGAAGTGATATGGACAGTATTTTGATAAAAGGAAAGGATTGGATACAGCAAAGTGATAACAACAAACGATGAAATAGAAATAGTATTCAATTCAGTTTATGAAAGTATTTAACTTTATTGTCTAAAGTACAGGGTTGTCAGATATATAATACATTTGTTTCGTTGAATAAGCTGAGAAACACACGATTACTAATGATACGGGTATTACGACTTTTGAAACCATCGATTGAACATAAACTAAGGAACACAAGATACATCAGTTCGAGATAGTTGACTAAATATGAGTAAAGTGTGGCAAGTAAAATTAAGTACATGTGGCTTCAGAAAAGACAGAGATGACTCCATTAAGAACCTTGAGGTGGGATGTTTTTCTAGTCGAAGTGACGTAAGAGGAGGGATGCAGCCGACCACCGGCATTGCCAGCACTCCCGAGGGAAATTTGAGAGAAGTGTCTCTCACAGGTTGGTGCACGACTAGTGAAAATACCTTTTACCATGGTGGGTACGGGCAAGAAATAGTTTGTTTAGTTGTCCGTGTCTCTGAAAGTAAAATAATGTTCCTTGAGTTCACAAGGTAGGAACTCGAAGGATAGAGAGATGAAGAACACTACGGATATAATTGCCTTCTTAAATATTGCGAGATATTCAAATTGTGGAGTAAAACGGATCGCTAATACAGAAACGTCAGAGATATTAATTTCTGAATTTAATATTTATAATTTTTTATTCCATTATGATATGGATAAAATATATGAAGAATATTTTCGGAGCAACCACTTATTGAAATGCGACGTAAACATTGAGGTACTCTTGACGGTAGAACAGAGATCTATCAGTTTGTAGAAGGAAAGGATGAAAATAAACTTAACGCCGAAATTGACGTTTATGTCATTAGGAAGTGATAATACGTTCTCAAGCTGTTTACTGTTGTATCACTTCGCAATATTATGTGTTTGCAATACTGTATGGTGGCTAGAACACGGTGTATGAGCATTCATCTACTAGCTTTCGTGCTTTCTTGTATCTCATTCACATGACGATTCTCGTTCGATGTTATACTTAGAATTGTTATTTATTTCTCAACTTCTGTGACTCGAATTTTTTCTGAATTTTATTTTGAAATCAGTTTTTCTATTTTCTATAAACTTCCATCGTCTTTAGTGTAAAACCAGTGGCCATTCCAAAAAACCCTTAATGTTATATGAAAGTATTAAATCTCACCTTCTGTATATAATACTTGCTCGTGATGTTTCCACACATATATATAGGGCGTCAGGATCTTCGAAGTATAAAGGATGGCTGTTGTATACAGTAAGTTTATTACAGAAACGATGTAGTTTCTTGTAGGAGGACTTTTAAGCAAAGCAGTAGTTCATGGTCAGATCAAAATTTCTTTGTTTCATGTATGCTATTCCAAGTATTTTTTATCTTACTCTAGTTTTATATTAAAGGTAGTCCATAAATCATTACGCCCTCAACTTAATGTAAATAAATACTCTCTAACGCAGGTGTCTTGTTCATGACCTTCGAAACACTTATATGCCTTGTAAAACATTAACGAGGGATCAAATTTCTCGAATTGATTGCAAAGGTAATTTTAATCATATCATTTACTTGTGTACCCTAATTCGTATAGGATATATGTGACTAAAATGTAACGTGGATGTGCAACTTCAGTGTTATTTATATTCCTGTTGATGATCGTGAAATAATGAAGACCTTATCAAAGTATGTGATACCTTCGAAAGATTATGGATGTAACCTTGACTTTAGAATTATTACGGAAGGTAAACACATACTTGGCATTGGTTGATTTATGCGTTAGAATATGAGTTGAGGGTAACATTGGCACGGAATTGAGACTAAGAGAACTTTTACTTGTCTCGACTGCAGTGCCATTTTTGCGAGAAATGACAATCATTTGCTGAGACAAATATGTGATTTCGTTCTCAGACCAAACATACATTTTTTTCTTAAAGAGATTTATTGGAAGACTGAGAGGATACCAGTTATTTCCCTTGTGTCCCCGCAAGAAATGATAATGACAAGATGTGCGTTTTAAGTAAATACAACTAAGAATTTTAATAAACCACCCGAGGAAATAAGCCATGAATATATAAAATTGTTGGTCTAGGTAAGACTTTGTTCTGTTTTCACACTAAAAGTTTTCCGTTCGATTCCGATAAAGAAACATTTCATTTTAAAAATAGTTTTTTCATCGTAATTTTGGTGCCGTGTTTTTTTGTCGAAATTTTAATCTATTTTTTGAACTTATAAATAAATAACTGTTGTATCTTAAAAACTTTCGAACTTTTTATTACATTTAATTTATTTTGTTCTCCCAATGGTTTTTAGATCTCTAATCAATAACTTCAATATTCCAAGGTGTTAATAAGTTGGCTGCCAGGAAGCTATTGCTACATATCCATTGACCATTTCAAAATTGTGCGATATTAGATATTGCGTTAACTAAACCAATACTTCTCGCTTTTCTGACACATTTTATCTAAAGAAACTATTGTCTAAGGATTGTTTTCAAACTTAAAATACATCGGGACTATTGTGATCGTATATTCACGATAAAACAAGCGTCATTAATTTATTGTTTATATAATTATTTGCAATATAATTCTAGCATTGAGTTTTTATGTAACAATTTATCTGCATGATTAAATGTATTCTGGCAATCCTGAGAATGAAATATTTAAATGAAAAGAATGTATATTTTAAAAATAATTTAGAGTTTCTCCCGGTTCTCGACAAGACTCTCCTGTTTCAGATCCCGCATAATAGCCATGATATATTTTTAAGTCTTCCACTGGAAAAGGAACCTATTTATATACTTGAAATAGCAAGAAAAGCGAGACGTTTTGTGCGGTTGGAGGTTAATATATGCTATCAATTTAAGAGCATGTTTCCTCGGTTTATTGGATAAAGATGTGGAGGCTGTAGAAGGAAACCACAACGCACTATGATCATTTCTCTCGTCTCCATATCAGACTCTTTGAAATATTGCTTAACTTAAGAGAATTACAAGATAATCAATACCAGGAAGTGATTTGGACTGAAGTAAAAATATTTTATCGGGACTATTTTCATGGAAATGTGAAAAGATAAATATTACGTAGAGTAAGGAAAAATGTATTAACAATGTAAACATGTTTAAGATCCATATTCTTTTTCCAGATGAACAATGTACTATATGTTTTGCTTCTGCTGGTATATTACTAACACCGCTTTCTATATTCACCTTTAGACCTGTCCTGTTCTTATTGCTGAACATTTTGTAACCAGAAAAAAGCCTTTTCTAAGACAATGTTGATAATAAAATTGGGATGAACGATATATGAAATGTGACGAGGTCTCACGTGCTTCAATTTGTGCAAATTGAACATAATGGATTTAGCACATGCTTAGATATATGGAACGTTCAAATGGAATGTTTTACGAGAAACCATCTTGATAAGCGAATTGAAATAATTCCAGAGAAATGCGTCGAGGAATTGATAATTTTAAGTAGAAATTACTTAGCTCGATGTGTAGCGTGTTGTTACTCGATATATTGTTAATCACTTGATGTAGAATCCGTAATTATTTTGAAGCTACTGCATTTTAAATATAAAATGATCAATTTATACCCGAATTATAAGGCTGTTGTGATACATTGATAATATAAAAATAAGAATGTATATTTCTTTGCACATTTTTGCATAAGAATATTTCGTCACAAATGAAATGTATTCTTCATTTCACACATTATATCAAGATGGAAGCTCAAGATATGCCTTCAGTATTTTTCTCACTGTTTGCTACTGTAGTACAAATAAAATAGCCTATTATTTACCTCTTTGTAGACTCCTAAAACATTTTATAATTGCATGAGATATACTAATTCAATCTATACGCTACTTGAAATAAAGAATTAAAACATAGTAAATAATACCTAACCCTAAACTTAAATAACACTTATGGTGTAATTTAATTACTACTGACGTAACGTGTTTGAATTTTAGGAGCTTGGCTAATGATTATATTTCCAAACATGAATATGGGAAAAATATTTTATATGCCGAAGTATATGTTATAAAAGGACATATAAATATTATTTTGCCTTTGGGAAAATTAGCAATGGCAGAGCTCTGTTGCATGTTTACTGCTGCATGAAATGGTGATAGGTTTTTATTTGTTATACATTGTAGATTGCATGCCCTAGAATGCTGCATAACGTATGCTTCTTTAAGAAGCCTGTTGCTTAGAAAAGGAAAATGTTAGAATAGCAATTATAAAATATATGGTTACTATTTAAATATGCTTATGTATGCAAAATTGTTCTGCAATGGTCTATGCAACAATAACTAAGATATGTATAATAAATAGTATCGTAATAAATTCTTATAAATTTAGTGTATACATTGAGAATGGTTTGATATTTTACTGTATATTGGGTACCCCTAATTAAACTTAAACTTTATCAATTGGTAATTCTCTTTAATTAATATTTTTTTATGAATATAATACTAATTTTCTTGTTAAATCAGTTCATATTAAGAGTTTATTTAAAATAAATAACAACAAATACATGTAAATTTTTAACAATTCTTCTTGTTAAAATTTTATTAACATTGAAATACGAGATGTGGCATTTATTTTCCTACTAATACGTCCATAATAAAGGTCGTATCATTTGAGGTTATGTCTGTCTACAGAAACAAAGGTACCTTTGTTTACAGTTAATTGGTAAGTATACTAAGAGCCAATATTCGCTCTTTCCATTCCCAATAAATGTATTTGAGTGAAAATCTCAAACAGAAAGATCTCATACAAAAATATTGTTCCACAATGATCAAATTTATTTAGATGTTTTATTCAGAATATTGTATTTAGAAATCCACAATCGCCGCCCCAAGTAATTCTACTAGTTAAGAAATGGTCTAGTCGTAATATCTAGTAGAAAAATCTAGTCGTAGAATCTATAGTTATTTGTGGTTTTATTCAAAATATATTTTTATATCTTTCGTACATCGACAGTAAAACTAGTACAAAATAAAGCTATGTACGAGAATACACGCATATGAGATACCCTTCTTTATAAAATGTAAACTTAAATAATTTTGTATGACGGGAAGTAAAATGGAAGGTAATCACGGAGAAAATAATATCTCCAAATGATGATGATGGTGCAGGTTGGGGGAATTAGGTACTGAAGAACTCATTCCATTCCTTGCAAGAGAACTGAATTCTCAACCTTTGTAATGAGCATACGTTTGGCATTCACCACGTCAGTAAAGGAATCACAAGAATTTTCAAAACCAATATCTAATATGATTTTATCTCATGAATATTAAATCGAAGCAACAAATTTATATTTGGCAATAAAAAAGATCATGTAAATATTTACACCCTTTATTTGGATTCAACAAATCACTCACAATTTGTCAACGATAAATTCCTGAGTTTTTAGAAAACACAGAACTATGTTTACATACGAACTGAGCAATGTGAGCCTTCACTAGGATTGTACTTAGCTTTTTTAAAAGCAGTTGAAAAATTTCTAAGACTTACAAAAAAAGTGAAATTATAAAAGATACAAGTAGAAAGAATTTTCTTAAGTAATCCTTCTAGAAAAAAAAGTGTTCCACCTTTCATTGACAAAAGAAATTTGTGAGTGTAATCCATGTCCAACTATTAGTTGCATAAATCAAGATGATCCGTTCTGTACTGTGAACATACAGGTTATGGCTAGTGAATTTGTCATTTGGAAAATTCAACTTATTCATTAATCTCGGAGTATGCTGATCAACTCAAGGAGAGAAAACACCATCATCCTCTGAGTATCATTTAACAAGGAGTAACAAAGACATGAGATGCAAGTCAACACTTTTTAAATTAGTGTAATATTTGGTGAATTACGACACTAACCTATCTTAGTTACGAAAACGTTACGCCGTACTTTTACGCTATTCTAAAGAAAACTTGTTATGGGCTTGTTTTAGCGAATACTTGAAAGTTTTTTTCTTAGTTCACTTTTGAAGATGGAGATAGGGAAACGTTAATACCCGCAGTTGGATAGGCGCAGAATGAACCAAGTTCTCCTTGAACCAAGTATAGCTTAAAAAGCATCACATTACACTTCTAAATATCAACAAAAAATTTCTTTGATGAATGTAGAAAACAAGTAGAATCTTACGAAAATATTAGGCAAGTTAGTTTGAATTTAAAAATTGAACGTTTTACCAGGAGATATAATGGAAATAACGGTGTAGAAAACGTCGAGTATACGTTGGAGATAATAAGGTAAATCTGAGAAGAATGGTACGCACAAAAATCTAAGAGTAAGCAAGACATTTCCGATAGATTCGTTAAAAGTGAGAGCTAGTACTGTGATGCCATAGGGCAGTGCACATCATTTTTAAAATCGGCTGTTAGTCGCGATCCATTCTTCAAAGTGTTCTCGTGTTTAAGAAAACGGTGACGATCGGTAGTATCGATGATTAAATTATCTCAATATTTCTATTTAAGGATAATAAAATAACTCAGTTATCTATTGGACAAAATCTGGAGGCATGTTGTTATGTTTGGTAGTAAGGCAAACAACGCCAACGTGCAACTCGAAGACAACTGTTTGGCAACTTCCATGGATCCAGCGAACACACCACGGCTGACTCTCAAGGGCTCAACGAAGTAACAGGTCAGATAATGAATAGACTTTCCAATTCACAATATAAGAGCAAGTCAAAATTCATCTTTACTGAAATATACGTCGGTTTCCAACGGATGTAGTTAAATGACCTCAACGAGCGTAGTCTCTCTGAGCTGTTATAGCATTCGTAAATATTTGCAAACTATCACCAATTTTCATGCAGTAAATATAACTTCTGTGAGTTATCACTAAGGCCAGTGTATTTACGACGAAGAGAAAACCGTAATTTGTACACTGTATTCTTTAATCACTTGAGGTCTTAGTTACCATTAATATTAAAGACCTTATTCTTAGAATTCTCAAATAGGTCTGTAAAAGTGAAATATCAATAGCTGTGGGAGTGATAGAAGAACGTCATTTTGATGATGTATGACGATATTTTTTACTTTAATTTGTAATATTTTTAAAACATATTATTTTAATTCTAATAAGTATCCTTGGGTAGTCTGGAAATACGTACGTGTATACTGTCGATTTCTCCATAAATTATCAAACACTAGCAGTTTGTTTCAAAATATTTACAATAAAATTTACGAGATAAGGAAATACGTTATTGAAAATAAATAACAACCCTCAAATAGTACTACGTATTATATTATCTTGTTACCTCTTGAAACTGATACGTAAATATTTATACACACGACATGGGCACATACGGTACCAGATTCAAACATGTTTTGCGGATCCCAGATATGAAAAGAAACATTTTGTGCATGTTTGCAACAGTTCTCCAATGTATTAAATGCATAGTGGGGAAAATGCGTCATTTTTATCTTGAAATACTTATACTTAAAATATTTATTTTTTAATATATCTTTAAACAAATTTATTTTGTTTTCACGTACGAGTTCATAATTCAAGCTACCTTTGGTCAAATAGCTCTAATAGACTACAAAAGGACTGAATTTTAGGTAGATGTCTATCTGGTCACACAGTAAGGAAAGTGTTTCGGAATTTATTTAAAGAAGCGAAGCCAGACGAAATGAAAAAAGGTGAGAAAGGTCTACCTCTGAGAAAGTCTTAGTTAATTTGAATTTCAGATAATGGTGAAAGAAGGATAAAATTTACTTAGCGAGATGAAATGAAGGTAACATTTTTCAGGTTCTCGAGGTTTTGGCTCAGAACTGCTCCAATTTCATCCGCTTGAGGAGAGCTATTTATCTAAGATTAATATGGCAATTTTTTTCCGCTCATCTCTCTAACAAATTGTATGTATTAAGTAATTGCAATAAATGATTTGGTATTACATTCAATTTAATTAGAAACTTATCTTTTTCCTCTGCACTTCATAACTTGATTTTCACAAAATAATTCTTATAGTACTCAACGGTCTCTCCAAATATTTGCGAATTTGGAAAGTTTCATCTCCAAAAAGTCACAGAAACATGAAAATGTTTTAAAATAAAAAAAATTTGCAACATATTAATATGAATTTCAACGTCTTTAATCAAGAGTATTTTATTGTTTGTTGGATAGAGTATTAATCATTTGTAGTCTTGAAAAAATTTTGTAAGAAGACAAAATTAATTTTTTCTTTAAAATTTGATTTTAATCTTATGACGCAATCATAAGAGTCACATTCATCGCATTACCTACCGTAATAAATAATAAATTCTATCCTTCTTGGGTGGAACAATTAAACGTTCGGATAACGAGAAACATCACCGAAAATTAAAGAATTGTCGTAGTATAATAATGACTGACGAACATAATTCGAAAGGAAAAAAGTAACTAAAAACGATCTATTTCTCTATTTTATTATATTTAATATATTTTCCAAGGTTTATCAGTGGTATTGCTGAGACGTCACGATGAAATTTCAAATCAGTGTTATGGCAGTGTGTCAAAGATGGCTATGCGATACGCGTGAATGGAGACAAATATGTAGTTGCTGATGCAGTGGGTAGCTAACGCAAATTTTTCGACTTGAGAGAGAATTGATTTGGTGAGTGAAGAAACGGTAAACAATATGGGATAGAAAATATAAAGTATTCAATTGAAATTAAATTATTTTGGAAAACATTAAACTGGTGATATTACAATTATAAGTTTCAAAATTCAAATTTCTGTTCTATGAAATATTTTACTTAAGATAGTTCGATTATACTGTATCAAGGTCTCAAATTCTTCGAAAGACATATCTATAGCCTTCCATAGGAATACTGTTTATCTTCATATAATTATGATTTTAATTTTAAACATTTTTAGAATTGAATAAAATATGTTTTTAAATTTCGGTAATTATAATTATTTTGTTAGTTGTTTCATTGTTGAACTTTTTACCAGTGAATCTGAATTTTAATATTCAAGAGCTGTTGGTCACATTCATTCTTGATCCATTGTAGTGTACTAAATAAGAGAAAATAGAATCATTGAAAATGCTTGCTACTTGCATCCAACGGATATGGAACTTTTCGTTCCCAACATTCAAATATTCAATTTTTTATAATCACGAACCATACTGTAAGTTGGATATTTGTAATTAATAAATTTTTAGTTTTCTCTTTTTATTTCATTTTCAACTAAACTTCTAATTGTTTTCATTATGTTATTGAATTTAGAGCAATTCACCCATCAAGTACTTCCCCTTCTTATACTACCTAATTCAGGGTCGTGGTTTGTAAAAAGTGTTATGTACATTATTTTCAACAATAAAATGTAGATCTGCTTTGAAATCAACATCACGATTTATTAGTATAAATGTAAAAACTATTCGTTCCTTAAACTAACCTGAGAACAATATTTTTGGATAGAAAAAGATAAAAGTATGCGAGGTATATATCAGGGTTAAAATCATTCAATTTAAATTTAAATGCAGAAAAAACGTCTCGAATATTCATTAATATTGCAATAAAATTCTTTCGAAATAGAGTTCGAACTAAAACAAATTAATATGTCTTTTATTGTGTGACAACTAAAGAAGCAATAAATAAATAAATAAATAAGTATGAGCCTGTTTTTCATGCATCATATAGACACCTCTACTACAATATGTCACGAAAGAGCACCAAAATACGCTAGAAGATATTGAATTGTAATTACGTTTTTTAAGCTTGGTGTGGCAGATAGGAAATGCAACACTTTTGAAAAGGGTTCTTCACGATTGAAGCAACCATTTCGTCTTGAAGTTACCGTTAAAGCGTAAAATCGACTAATCTATGGAATAACAAGTTAGAAATGGCTAGTTATAGTATCTAATTTACGTGGATTCTACACTATGGCCGATGAATCCATAGATCGACTAAGAAGCATTAGTGAAAGTATATAGGAATGATTTCACAAACCTTCATTCAGACGGTGCAGATTTCAACTTGCACGATGATCTATGCTAACAGACTATGATCTATATTGCTTAGGGACTCGAGATAGAATATTAAAGCAGCTATACACTCTTTCTCAATTCAGTATTCGTGAAGGAAATCTCATCACAATCAAGGAAGTTCCAAGAACTGAATTGTCTTTACGAGCGATTGCTTCAGTACAAATTACTGGAACTGGCCAAGGGAAGCAAAAATATTTTTGTAAAACGAAATGTCGCTCGAATTTACCTTTTCTCAATAGTGCGGGAGGTGTTTCGCATACGAGGGATTGTTCTTTTAAGGTACGAGTATGAGCGATTTGGCGACAGTTTTTACATTCTCCGAGTTTTTAATCAGAAAAGAATAAATTATTTTCTGTCAACTCTTCTAATAAATTGGACCTTGAGGGTTAATATTTGAACAATCTTGAAATTTTACAGGTTTTTATGGATATAGTCTCTGGTGAAACTTTTTAAAATAAATTCTCGTGTAATAAATATTAGAATTGTGTTACAAACTATCAAAAGTGTCAAAAATATATAGAAAAGAATACCACAAAATTTAACTTGCATTTCCGCACAATCAAGAAAGTTATTTAAAGAAAATTGAAGAGAACTTCACGCAAACTGGATTCCATTCTTCAAATACTTGTTTCAATATAAACGGTACACTTAATGATTAACAGATTCACAAACATCATAATTCATGAATTTTAATATAAACATTACATATAACTGTCTTGAAAATTTCGTAAATTGATATGTGTTTTATTGGCACAAGTCACACTCACACGACATTTATAAGCACGATACGTGTGATATCGAAGAAAGAAAGAAAGTTACACTCTCGAACAAAGATAGAGGATTATCGTGAGAGAGAGGAGGGATTGAGCAGATCTAAGATCATTGCTCCTCCATCTCTTCCCCTTCTGCGACCTTGTGAGTGATGAGTAAGGGAGGAAAGGGAGGGTCGAGGTCAAGTCCTTCGTCATGAAGCTGAAGAACTCGTCGCTCTTCCCCTCCTATCAGTTACTGCGCAGTGTACAGTTTCGCTTAGTCATCTGGTAAAATATTAACACGAGAGCTTCATGTCAATACGGTTCTTGGATGCAATCCAAATTTAGATATGGGCCATTTTCACAAATGAAGAAATTTTTGGCGTATATTCGATACATTTGATTATTCCAATGAAAACAAAATTTTACTTTTTGAGTTAAGTGAAAAAAGTGTACATGTACATGTAATAAATTATATGAGAGGAAGGAACGCCCACTGACCCATTGAATTAATAAATCTTGGATGGTACACTCCTTTGACAAGAAGACAATGACTGATAAGCAGTGCAGCACACCAACGGTATCTAGGGTTCAGGAGGCGTTGAGAAAGCACTTTTTCGAAATAACTATTTTAAAGTTTCATTTAAAGATTCTTTCATTTACACTTACTAATTAAAAATTCCAAGTTTCGCATTCATTACAACTCTATTTAACATTGGTAGGGTGTATACATTGGTATTACTAGGTGTGGTCAGTTGTGTTTGTATTCCATAATATTTTTAAATCAATTAATTCAATTTATGTTTATTCAAACACTCTCAGATAATAATGCTTATGATAAGATCGTAAAATCGTACAGATTATTATTATTATTATTATTGTTATTTAATAATTATAAAAAGTATTAAATAATAATACAAATTAAGCGGTAATTTTATTACGTATAAATCAAACTGTAATGATCTTATTTCGAATATACATTATTTATATTTTATATAGTATATCTATTGTATACAATACATATCACAATCCTCAATATCTTCAAAAGAAATAATGATATAGAAACACTTACTCATTGATAACTAGAGACTACCACAGACGTTCCACAGTTATTTATCACTGACAAGCATGTCTACCCCTCGCGATCGACTCCTTCCGATTCCAGCACAACGAAGCCCTCTCAGCGTCGCGTGCATTGGTTGGAATCTTGGAAACCGGCTTTCGGCACGTTTATAACGCCCACTGACCCAGAATGAGGATCGTAAAGAAAGGCGCGGGAGGCAGAGAAACACGCGTCAGCGCGAGTATTTCGAAAACACGAAGCATTATACCCGAGCACACTCCGCTGCGCGCAAGATGGACGAATGGGGAATTCTCTTCATTTGTTGGTGTCCTCAAGGGATAAGGGAATGTATCATCGAACACGATGGAACTCGTGTTCTAAAAAACATCTTATGAATTCCAACCATAGTATCTAACTGAATTATTATTACACACCCATGAGTAAGTTCTTTTGAGTAATGATGGATTGATTGAACACACTTTTAGTTTCGAAAGTAATGAGTGAAGCAAAATTTAAGAATGATTTTATTTTGTTTCTCATCAATGTTTTCTATGATATATTTTTCCATAATTGGTTCTCCAGTTTCTTGTATTTTATAACAGACTTTAAAGGTATTTTATGTAAGAGGAAGAAAGGTTAGCTCAAAATGAACAATATCTGAAATTTAAATTTTTTTCCGGATTAGATTATGTACGTTACATGCTCTCCACGTACATATTTTCCATCAGTCTTTTGTCATATTGCGTGGAACCTGGCGTTATCATAATGCATCTCGGTTGATGTGGGGAAAACATTTCATCGAAGGAGAGCTTTATGTCGCTTGGAGAACGTGTCCTTTTCCACCCCATTGGAGATCTGTAAGAACCCGGAAAGAACCTGTATTCATCTGCGTTCTCTATAAAAGCTTTATTGGATAGCGATCATGATACGAGTACTTATGACCGACAAGGAAATAGAGGCTTATGATTGTGCTTCTTTGTCAGGAGAGAAATATAATGTCAAAGAAGTATCGAAGAAAAGTGACACCCAATGTGCAAAAGATAATGAATACTTTGCTAGTGGTAATGAGTATGATGAAAAATGCGTTCTTGACTCGCGATCATACACAGTTTTGAAATTAAAAGAAGAGAGCTAGAACATACAAAACCTTTCATAAACCTTTAAAGTCAATTTCATGAAAGAATTAGAGGACGAATCACATCCAGAAATAATTTTATGGAGAGGTCCACTTGGCTCTCGGCGGGTCTAAAATATCTTCGACCTCCTAAGGTTAAAGTAAACTAAGCGTTGTTAAAACTCATTTTTATCTTAATTTTTAGCAGAATCTAAATATATTACAATAAAACAAGAACATCCTTAAAACATAAATGACATTTTATTCAGAGCTGTCCTCCGATATAAAATTCTCAATTCTACTTAACATGGTGGCACCAATCAGGTAGTGCCCGGATCCTAATTATCTGTGTTTGTACGAGTGAGTGAGGTGACATTTACACTAGTCTTAAAACTATTAAGGCAAAATGAAGTGAATAATGTACAAAGAAAACAAAAAGAAGAGAAGTCAAGGGATCCAGATTGTTTAGGACAAAACACTTTAAAATAATGAGATGTGATGAGTCAGTGCGCTCCTGATCAGTACGCTAATTCAGACTACAGCTGATCTAGAATGAATTTTTCATCAGGAGGAAAACGACTTTGCAGCTGGTTTTCTGAGGTTAGTCCCAATTTTCTATTAACCCATTGCACCATATTCACTCATCATGCCCCAAAAAGGGTTATCTCGAACCCTCATCACTTTCCAGGTATAAGATGAAGACATTATCTCATTCGAAATAATGTGACCTTATAAATAAACCGGGACAAGTTATATTGCAGTTTCGAATTTTACGCTCTATAGCAATAATTTTATTTTGATTGTTTCTCATGGATACAAATAAATCTCCAAGTATTGGTTTTGTGACCAGAAGATCCATAGGTCGACTCCCAATCTGAGAAAGGAACATATTAATTTTTGTGAACATGGCTGATTTTCCCCTGTACACAGGGAATATTCCCTATGGGATCTGGATATACTTAACAACAATTTCATTTTGTTCAAATTAACGTATTCATAAATTTTCTCATGGAGGTAGTATCAGAGTGCCAGGCACTAATCAAACTCAAAACCTCTTAGAAAACTTTCAATAATGTTATTTATTCTTTCGCTGAACAACTCTCTTAATTTTCCGGAAAGTTAAGACAAATTCGGAAATTTTCATTTCTGTTATATATATTTAGAAATTATTACTAAAACACTGTCCTTTTAGAGGTTTTATCCATAAGCTACCGTAAAATTTCATGACAGTTTTTTTCGAATTTTATAAGAAGAGTTTATATATAATAGTTTATTCTTCCATTTAGAAAGAAATAAGGACTTTTAGAAACAGTCATCACGTCGCTAAAACGACCTTAATTCTACTAATGACGTCCATTATACTATAATCGAAATAACACAACGTATAACCTTTTAATGGACGATTCCGATGTATTTTCGTGCGTCTATAGTATACAGTGTTTCAAAACTTGCTTGAGTCGTCGTCAGGTGTAATCGAAATTCACAATTCACAAAATTCAAAGCAAGAGTCCAAACATCGAGTATTTACGACAAACAAAAATACATCGTATTCGTCCACAAAAAGGGTCGTAAGCAGTATTTCAAACTACCTTAAATTGTAAACGGGACGTCAACGTGGAAATCCAACTAGAGCTTTCGACTCCCTCACTTCCATTCGTCTGACTGAACTAGAATTGGAGCCTCCGTTAAGATTGGTGCGTCCAACTCGCGTCACGTGCTCCTCGCACACATCGAAAACGCGATCCATTAAGCTCAGGGCTCCGCGACGGCAGCGCAGTCTGACGGAGCATGGCTTCCGGTGGCAGAGCGAGAAGGATCTGCGAAACGCTTTGGACGAGAAACGTGCGCAGGTGACGTAACAGGGAAGGGGTGTTGACTTCGGAGCGCGCGCAAGTCGCTGGCAGTAATAGAGGAAGAGGCAATGGGGGTGTTCTGGTTGTGATCGGGGTGGACGGAAGTCCTATTGGCTTCGGAACTTTTCCCGTGTAATACTCCGAAAACCGCACGTATTGCGATTCAAGCAGCATCCGTTCTTCCTTGAAGAGGTCGGAATACTTAAGAACAGAATGATGATGGACGAGTCTTGTGCTGCCATTTGGTTATAATAATTTTCAGAAATATTAATGAAACATTCTACAAGATTATTTCAAAATCCAGAGAAGGATCCACTTCACTCGGTACTGTTTAATTTGACTCAAAATGATTCACTTTTTTGTATATAAAAAATATGGTTGTTATACTAAAGCTATTACTAAACCTTTTAGATGTCCTGTTGCGATTGATTGTGGTTTTTTCGAGTTTCCATTCACATTCCATGTAATATTTACATATCTACCACTATTTGAAAATGAGTAATATAAAGAACTACAATTGTTCTAGGTGAAAAAATCTTTGAAAGGGAGATATCGATATTCCTCCTCTATTAGGCGAGAATATATTGAAACGATACTCTTAAAATGGAATGAATATTCTTTAAATGGAATTTTACTCGAAAAAAGCAGTCTTGTAACCCAAGACCTTTTGGATCTACAACATTGTGACACATTTGGAATTACCCATTTTATGGTATGCTTCAGGTGCTAGTCAATAAACAACTATTTTTTACTGATATAGAGTATAAAAAAACCAATTTAAATTAATTTTTAAACAAATATTTGTTTTTTATTTGCAATACGAAATAAATATTATCTATCACGAATTAATGATTTGTAAATTGTATGGATTATATTGTGACTTTATTATTACATTGGTAGCAGTGAATAATATTTTATCAGTCTTACTTCTTTTTATATCAAAGAGGAGATTAAAGAAAAGAAAATCATAATCTCATGTGTCATTATTATGCACATCATACGATTTCCCATTTTTACTGTTTATACCTATAACAAATTTATGCTTCGGTGTTAAAATTGAGGTTAATAATTTATATGTAAACTAGCATTGTCCGGATATTTTTTTACTTTTTGACCACCGAACGTACTCGCAGGTCGAATTGTCGCTTCCGAGGTAAGACCATGATATGCGTTAAAATTTTACTTTTCAAAGATATTTTCAGTCTTTGTTAAATGCACCAAACAAAATGTATAAATATATAAATTTATTGTCAAAAAACAGTACAGACTGCGTATGACCACGTTGAGGACAATAAACTAATTTACTCTCCGGAAGCAAGCAAGGGACCATCCCATCAATTCCGATCAAGGGCCCTAAGGCAGAGGCGGATTCAAAAATTTCAGCAAAAGTTCCTAGATAAGATAAAAAGTTAGCTGCGAGTTACATAATGTAAATATGTTTGTAATTTAACGTAAATATGTTTGTAAATTAACATGTACAAGTTATTATCGAACTATAGATTATACTGAGTATAGTGTTTAAAATCATAAGAGTTGAAAAAACACTAAATTCACTATTTGTTGTTACAATAAACACGCCCCTAGTCAAAGCCTAGAGAACCTGTATAAGAAATCCGCCTCTACCCGAAGGAAAAACGGAGAAAAACCC
>NNCF01128586.1:117217-135125 GCA_002313205.1 Laupala kohalensis
ACGACCGTGCGAATCAGCTAGTATGAACACGTTTGATTTCTGCGTGGAAGTGTTGGTTTCATCTCTGGATAGCGCTACTTTACGTGATTATGGGCGGTTGTGCTTACCAGTGCGTGGTGTATGAACAGGTCTGGGTACTGGACGGGAGGGAATGAAACGAGTAGGTATGGGAGGAAACTTGGATACGTCATCTAACACACTAAACCTATTCTGAGTGAAGAGTTGGGGTGGTACATGTGATGTTGGTCTAACCGGGTGGTAGCAGTTGGAAGGACGGCGAGAATTTCTAACTGTAGTCCAACCGCCGATCGTTTTCTTATTGACCTCTTCCAGCGCACTGATTCGTGTGTCAATATACTGTACCATGTCATTGTACGCCTTCTGAAGATCAACTTTGAATGAGTTGAGGAATGCGATAGTGTCCATTGTTGTGAGATAGTTAGCAACGTAACGACAAAAGCAAATTAGAATACACGAAAAATGATAACTAACACGGAATGAAGGATGTTAGTATAATAATATATATTTGTTACTACGGAAGTTACAAGTGAGATAATAAATGAATAAAATATACATACATACCGACGACAAAAATGATTGAAATAATTATTTAGGGCGACCACTGGAAATTAATTAATTCGACAATAACTACTCTATAGTGTGTTAAAGTGTAAATAAAAACGAAAGAATCAAGAACAACGAATTGTAAAATAATGTAATAATTCTATGAATTATGACGATAACTTGGGTGCAGCAATGGGGCAGGGTTTAAATAAGTAAATAAACAAACCTACAACTAAAATCACAGAAATAATTTAGGGTGATAACTGCAGATAAATTAATTCTACAATATCTAAGGCAATATTATATTAAATTGTAATGAATAACTACAAAAAGATTACGAAAACAAATGGTAAAATATTGGAATAATTCTATTTACGACGACGAAACTTGAGCAGTGCAACAATAGAGTACGTTATTTGTAAGTTAAGAATGATGTAATAGTATACGCACCAGAAAATCTAAATACAGCAAAATAATTAATTTTAATGCACCAAGAAGTTAAATTTATGATTTCGTTTGTACTTACGTAAACTTTATCACACCTTTGAATGAAGCACTGATTGAAAACAATATGAAATTGTATTTGGTCCGTTGAGTTTGAAAACCTTAGGAAATGTTTTTAGTGTTTTTTCACTTAACACTCACACAGAACAAAGAATTTTACACTTCAATGAAAGTTGGGATCTAAATACAACTACTGATGACAAAAAAAACTCGAAAAAATAAAATAATTATATACATATAATAAAAAATAAGATTATACTGAAAAATAGAGAGAGCTCATTCACAACCGCAGCTAACGCCAGGAGCAGGCTAGCCAAATCAAATGAATACTAAATTGATGATTGATTTTTTCCTTTCTAAATTACTCTCTTAAATTTACGTATTGTAAACAGTCCTATTTTTAATAACGTTTTTTTAATAATGTAAGTAAACCTTTGTAGATAGACATATGCTGTCGCGGTCTGTTTTGTAGAACTCTTTGCGACGAACAATATTGCCATGCATAGTTGTCATCTATCTCTAACCGTTTAGACGGCGTAATATCTCTTTTTTTCCCCGATTTCATGGAGATTCGTGTTCAAAATAATTTTCTATCTCTCTTTTCACGCATTTTTAGAATAAAAGTAATCCTTTGTTTATTCTGGGCATCTTAACTATCTCTTTGCCAAATTTCATCACGATCGGTTCAATGGTTTAATCGTGATTAAGTAACAAACAGACTGACTCACTTTCGCGTTACCCATTTATATATTAGTATGGATATAACGGTTTGATGTGATAGTGGTAGAGGGCGATAGTAGGCGACAGTTAGAGGAGAGTACAGGAGTAATTCAATTGGAAAAGATAACTACACCTTATAACGTGAAATTAGCTGCAGCGAATATGATGTGTATATGGTTTGGACATGTGAAGGACAACGGAAAAGACCCCATTGTTTACCACTATGACACACGAATAGATGTGCTAAAAATTATAAAATTTTCAGTTTAGGTATTAACAAAAGATTATTATCCACAGATCATTTGGAACGAGTGATATCAAATACAAAGAGAGAATACAATGGGTTAGTAAGAGTGGGTTTGACACATTATAATATAGATCAAAAGAATGAAGTTCTGTAGTACAGAGAAGTCAGATCAATACTAACATATGGTTCAATTGCATGGGGACATAGAATAGCACTTTTCTATAAGGAGCAAATATTGCAGAAGGTACAGAAGATGTGCTTTTTTCGGTGAGGAGCTTTAAAAATAATTTCATCAGAAGCATTAGAAGTTTTGAAAGGCGTGATGCCTCAGGATCTTCACATTATCGAAGTGAAGTATCAACGAATATTGGAAATAGATGGTGCAGTTGTCATTAATGGTGAAATGATGGAGAATGGAACGAAGGGAACACGACAATGGATATTTCAGTATTTGCTTCGAGCCTGGTAGATAAGTCGGGATAAAAGTGTCAAAGAAAGGGAAGTGCATAATTATATTCAATGAGTTAATTTCCCATATAAGGAAAGAATATGGTTTACTTTGAATTCGCAAGTAATACAATTCCTATCAGCATATTGCAATTTCAATAATTGCCTGAAAAATTGAGGTTTACGAGCGGATGCTAAGTGTATTAGTAAGGAAGAAGATAAATCAATGAAACATATTTGATGGGAACGCGTTTTCTATGCAGAGGTAAGATGACGGTTTTTATCAGGTTTATAGAATATGGGGCTTTATAATTTGGATGATAAATTGGGAAATAAAATATGGGGCTTTATAATTTGGATGATAAAATTTGCGACAAATAGAAAATTATACGAGAAATTGAAAATTTACGTTCCAGAAATAGGTGAGATGCATGACATACTAAACCAAGACAATGACGAGAATGGTTGAAAAGAACAATATGGAAAAAAAACTAAGGAAGAATTTGGGGAAAGAAGAAAAGGGACGAACAGTTAGTAGATTTTCGCTCGCTTTCGCAAGGTAGGGTCGGGAATGCTAATAGAAGAAAATTTTTGAAAATATAAAAATAAGTATTTCAGTTCATTTATATTAGATATATAATATTTGTTAGTGTAAAATTTGGCTTGAAGTGACTGTCAGTAGACAAGGCGGTCTAAGATATCATAGCCAAAGTAAATCAAAACAGTTTTTTTTATTTTTTCTAATTATGTTTTTCATGTGTATAACAGACCTCTTGTATGTTAAAAGTATTGTAGTAAAGTGTTGTAATATTCATTTTGAAGTGTCTCAACAACACATCAATCTAGATTTGAAATAATGACAATTTGATCGAAAGAAACATAATTGTCATATTTCAAATCTAGATCTAGTGTGTCTATTTAAAGAAATTTGTTTCAAATCTAGCGAAAAAACTGGATAAGTTCTTCAAATAATTTTGTGAGAAATTTTAACTCTTTTCACTTAATATTTAAAAGACAATCGTGTAATGGTCTTATTATGTATGTTCGATTTCTTTGAGCCTGAACTCGATCCATGAATGAGTGTTACTCTATCACTTGAGTACTCTTGGGTGAGTTTTTGTCTGTGTGTTTGTATTAATGTAACAAATCTCGCTGCAGAATGATTGATCTCGTCAATAGAAATAGTGCCTATCTTATCTTATATTAAACTCTTCCTTTCCTACACGGAACAAAGGAGTTTAGTCCTCATTCTGCCACGTCGTATGGCTCCACGAATATCGTTCCAATGTGAGCTCAAACACAAGTCCTCCGGTACTCACTACCCACGCTGGGGCGGTGAGACCGTGGAGACGCGAAAGGACGGAGAATTGATAAATGTGATACCGCTCCGCCGCTAAGGCGCCCTAAGCCGGGCACTTTATTTCCATTTTGTATCCGTCCGCGTAACAAAAACACAGCTTCTCTTTAGACGAAGAACGTACTGAGCTCTGCGGGCCTCCCACGCGCAACTGCTGCTTTTGTGCACTATTTTTTTGTCTTCACCTTACACACGAGGAACTCTTTGCAGCTGTTTCTTTGTTCGAACCAGCATAGAGGTGGTCCGATGTAGTCTCCTTTATATGAGAGAGCAGCCACATGGACGTCGCGACATCTCATTGGGTCCGCTGAAACACCCACTAGTATGGTGGGAACCAAGGATACTGTATACAGGAGTAGAAATTTACGGAGAGCCGATATGTGCGAAATACTTCGTCAGTTGGGAATTACAAACCCGTCATCAGAGTCAGTGGCATTGAAACTAATTAGACTGGTTTAAAAGATCCGCTTCCCTCAATCCTTCACGTGTATTGTAACCAAGGAGACTAAATAATTTCCTTGATTGTAACTGTTTACATTTACATTTTCCGTACAGTAAAGTTTAACCACTCCGCTGTTAAAGAGTTATACGTTTAGCTATTTTTTAAAGTTTTGTGTCAATATCAAAAATTCCACGCGTATGTAGTGTGGACTATTGTTCGCATAATTAAGCAAATACAATCAGGAAACAAAAAGTGGCATTGTTTAAACCACCAAACCTGTATTAATATATTTTATTAAACATATCATAAATATGGTATTGGAGAACGTAATTTTACTACACGTACAGAACGGGAGCGTACTAACACCACCATAACGCCAACCTATGAGTCTGACCAAGGTGACTATGCATCGGACTTCGGTACGTCATTCAACCTGTTAAAATATTTCCAATGTCACCGTCAGGCAGCGCTGATGACTCCTTTGTACTTTCTTACTGACGACGTTTTCCGTACATTTGAAACCCTATCCCCTCCTAAAGACGTTTCCACTGCTGTATATAGTCTATTTTGGTGGGAACAGTCAGATGACAGCCATATTGGTCTCCTTGCCATGAGAGTGGACTCATTATTTACATTAGGAGTTAGGATAGGTGATTCAACCAAAATTGATAAAACCGTTTCCCAAACTTATTTTAACATTTTCACGGAATCATCATCTCTAATTTCATTTTACTTTCTCATGAGACGTAAACAAAAACAAAGGGTTCAACAGCAAACTTAAACGAAAACAAAGGGTGGCCGTTGTGGTCACCCTATATGCCTCAGATGATGCACGTTCAGAAGATCCTCCGTAGTATCTTCTCGATATATTGTTCCATGGAATATTGTTCGACTTGTCGTCTCTCTACATATAAAGGACTCTAGTCCAAAGCATACACGTGGGAGGTATGTGACGTTTGGAATGTAATACAGTACATCATCGATAGTAACTGATGTTGTCAGGGATAATGGTTCAATTACTAGAAACTTCGAATAATTGAAAGATAAGATTATTTCTCGAGCGCTGACTGGTCTTTGTATGTTTTTAGAATTGCAACATCGACATCGTCACTATCGAATTTGTTACTTTACCTTTCCATGATATCAGCTCAGATAACGTATATTTGGATAATCGACGATCTACTGTAATATACAATTAAGTTAACAGTAATTGTATCTGTGAATCAACTCGGGAACTTTTTCTCGAAAATGACTATTGATATTGATAAAAAATATTTTTATCTTAATATAATACAAATATAATATATTTTACTTTCAATAAATTTTATTGTCAAAAAACAAACTTGCGTGTGATCACATTTAGGGAGGCAATAAACCACAGTCTATAAAACTTCGGAAGGGGCTGGCCACCTCTCTTACTCTTATGTCACCACGTTTTCGTTCCCAGACGTCTTGACCCAGAGATCACCCCACATCATCTTTCACTCACATCAACATATTCCACCTCCTGAATAATAATTATTGCAAATTTTATTTTACTGTGCAAATAAAAGACAAAAAAGTTTTATTTTGGATTCTCTACAAAGATGAGAATAATGATACCAAATGATATCCATTTTCAAGTATTCTATATTGATGTTGCCAACAGCAGTGTAAACAAATCTGCATACAATAAATGGAAAGCGATTGCTTGAAAATGTATTTACTTCCAATTAATATTACATCACTTCGTGTATCTATCTTAAGTATATTTGGTATTGTTTTCAATTAATTTAATATGAAAAATTGTTGATTATTTCTCAAAAAATATATTAGGGAAATTATCTCAAAGTCTTTTTTCTTCCGAATGACTGAGCATGTAACTGAGCTTTAACAAAAGAAAAATGAATGATGAACTTTTTTTAATCTTGAAAATTAAATTAATATGCTCGGTACTCTGAGAATAATTTCGTTAAGCCCTAAATGACACTTGTCAACCTCAATCTGCCACAAACAACTGTCCCGTTATTTGTAAACATTACAAAGATTCATGTAAAACCTTATAAATATGGAAGTTCGTTAGAGGAAATTCATGATTTGTCTCAATATTTTCATAACACGCAATATTTTAATCACACAATTATTATATTCAATGAGATAGGGAAAGGTTAAAAGAAATTTTAACTTTATTTTTCTCGAAACAAAGAGTTTGAGGGACTTAGATAGAACTTTGGACAACCCACACGTTAGCGGCATTCATGTTCATAACAGAATAACACAATGATCAAAATAAATTCTTCTTCTTAGACTGTATTAATCGTAACAAGAAAGATATTTAAATCATATCACAAAATAATTGCTCCATACATTGAATGAAGTTTGGTTTGTATCAAAGAAGTACTTCCAAAATCTTGCTAAAACACTTTTTAGCTCATAAAATCCCTTCTGTACGTATTGTAATAACTAGGCATGGCAACACCTGATCTTTTATACGATTCTTGAAATCTTGCAAGCGGGCATTCCCTTGAACGTTTGTAATAATTTTCCTCTGGACGTGTATGATGCCTTTTTGCTTTATGATTTGGATATGGAACGTACGAACTCTTCGAATTATGAAATGTTTGAGAATGACTGAGCTTTATGGAACTTCGAGCGGTGTTTTCAAAATACTCATCGTCTCGGCCACGTGGAATTTTGGTTCGACCTTTCCATGATAACTTTTCAAAGTACTTGTGATTATAATTAACAGGACATTCTTTACGTGTAGAGCGACGAACTGGAGATCTGTGACACGTTCTGCGTGAATAATGAGAGCCATCGGATGAGGAGGACGAATGCCGGTGCGAATGTTTGCAAACATTTCCCATGGATTTAGATAGCGGTGCTACAGATATATACTCCTCAGGCTTCATCATCGGCATTTTATGTGATATCTGTCGGGAAAGTGATGGTCTCCTTGTCGTCTTTGGGGATCTGGATCTGTGTGGAACAATTGTCATTTCCATTGACGAATTGTGATGTAATGGCTTTTGACGATTTGTTGAAATTTCTTGTTTTATCAATTTCCTTTCTGTTTGCGAATTTGTTCCCCTTAGATTTATGGAAAATGTTTGGCTCGTGTATGTTTGAGGACTTTCTTTTCCCTTGTTACAAAGAACATAATAACTTGAACATGAAATTGGTTTACTGGATCTTGAAAAGAATTCTTGAAGGTATGAGGGAAGTGAATCTCTATTGTTAATAAGTAAAAAAGGTTTTTGAAATTGATGCATTCGATGTGCATTTGAGTTCTGATGGTGATCTGGTACAAGAGGAATTCGCACGTAGTTAGCAGAACCTAGGGGACATTTATCTCTGTAAATAGAACTTTCTTGTGTCTGTGTTCCTGTGGATATTGATGGTGAAGGACATTGAGTCACTTTATTGCTTAAAATACGGACACCCTTTCGCTTTAATTTATACGTGATCTTTTTTTGTGTATTTTTTCCTTTCCTGATATCCTTTGAATGTTTTGCAAACATTTTTTTATTACAATTCTTTACAGATCCTCCTTTCTGACGAGATCCTGTTTCAGAATCTGGCGCACTATTCAATGTTACCCTAGATGTAGAAGTTTTAGATTTATGTCTTTGTGGTGAAAAATGCGCCGAATTTACATCTTGTATAAGATCATGTGAAGTAACATTGGACGAGCATGAAGAACGTTGAGTATTACTCTGTTTGTGACAGAATTTTATATGGACTTCTGTTTTATCAAGCTTTTGGTTATCAGGGTCTATATTTTTGGAAGAGGAGGTATGTGAAGATTTTGGTGATTTATCATTCGCAGAATGCAAGATAAAGCTGCAATTACGACCTTGCACTGTGATTTTATTCAGTCTTCGACTCTTGTACTCCTCTGATTCGCTTCTCTCATTTTTATCATCTTTATTTTGATTCAATACAATCTGTGAGATACCTGTTTCTTTTGTTTGTTTCAGTTTGGAAGACACGTTTATTTCTTTTTGTTCAAATGACCCTTTGTTACTATTAACAAATACTTCATTGTTTGGTGAATCCTCTTCTATTGATGAATTCGAATTCAAACAAGTATTTTTATTACTAAAACGTCTGGACACTCTGTGTGTTAAATCACTACCAACATCGGAACAGCTGGAAATTTTGTCAAGGGAGGAATCTGGAATATCTTCTACCACAGACTTCTCAGAAATGTAATCTTGTTCATGATTTGAGAGTTGTTCTACACCTGCGATCAACGATTCGGAACTTCTTTTTACACGAACACGCTCCAGTTTCAGAACAGAAACATCAATTTCTGATTCGTTCAGTGAATCAGATGTGTGTTCATTTGAACTCCTTTTAAAGTCATTCAAAAGTGGATTTTCAAACGATACCCATTTGGGATTGTCATTAGTTTCATTCCTATCTCTTTTAGATGTACCTTTTCTAGGACTCTTCAGGGAATACGAATTCTCACATGGTTCGTCAATAGTAGAGCTGGAGGAACCAAGTGTATGTTGAGTAATTTTTTTTCTTTTCACGAACGAATTTTTAATTTTCGAGTCATAATTGGTTATTAATCTTCGATTTTTATATTGTGGATGAACTAATAAGAAATGATGATGCCGTACATTTGAAGGATGACGACCTTTTAACTTCCGAAAATAATTTAGTAACCTGTTTCTTGAGAGTGTTTTGGTTTTTAGTTCATAACTTTGATTGTTTTTCTTCAAACAAGAATATTTTTGAACCATTCGTTGAAGTGGTGATACATCCCGGGTTTGAGATTTTTGTTGGTGGAATTTCTTGCAATGAGGTTTTTCTTCGAGTCTTCGTCTTCTTTTGAGATCACTATGGATTAAAATATGCGATATTGTTTGGAGCAATTTGGTTCGTTTATGACAATCCAAGCTTTCATCTCTTTCACCACGTATTTCTTTTTCGTTGGATATTTTCTTTTTTACTGCCACATTCTGAACTCCCATACGTGAAACTGATGTAAAGTGGTTGTCCTCCTTTGTTATCTTTGAGATTGTTGTTTCAGATTTTTTCGATAAATTTTTCATACATGAATTTATTTCATATTTTGAACCGCTTTCGTTTTTGTGGGTAGGAAACACTTTATCGAAGGAACAGGGATTGATCAAATGATGTATTAGTGAACTTTTACGCACATTTCCCTTCTTACTGGAAGATTGTAACTCTTTTAAAATATCCTTTGTCTCACTTTCTTCATCACTCTTTTCTTCAATATGTGCCATAAGAGAAACATCTTTCAATGGAACTACTGAATCCCTGCGGTATTTGTTTTCTTTGAATTTCCAAATTGGGTAAAGTTGGCGCTTCATGGATTTAGGAACCGGTATGTTCTCCCATTGATGTTCACACTCGTTGTGTCTTTCATTTAATGATCGTTCTAAATTCTTCACTGCTCCAATTAATGATGACCTACATATCACAAAACAAAGTAATAAAATGTGTAACAGATCGTATCAATTGGTTTTCAATAAAATATAGAAATTGTTTCGTATTTTGTTATTCACTTCTCGGAAAACATTTTTATACTATTCTGATGTAAATGTTAGATGGTGAAATGTAAACCGCTTTGACTTATTATTAGACTTAACATTTATCTCTACATTGATTTTAAACATTCGCTAACCGTTTTGTTTCACTAAAGTCTGAACCTCAGGTAGAGGAATGCGTAGCCTCGAAACGATTTCACGGGTACCATAATTTTTTTTTAAGATCATTTAAATAATTGAAACAAACGAATCTATAAAGTTCAATTAGTACTGCTAGTTCTACTCATAATTAAACATTTTAATATAAATAAACAATGAAGGTAATTGTTTTTAACTTTATATTTCGGCTTCAGAAATTTGGATTTGATTAATAGACCACAGGTGCTTCGGGATGAAAAAAAGGGACATAACGTGCACCCATTTCTGAGATAATAGTTTATACCTTATTAACGTTTAAAAATGCCTAAAAGAATTACAATAATAATAGTGTGATCATGGTGCATAATTCAAAATAAGTCTTGGCTCACTTCAGATAAATTAAAGTCAAATGCTCTAGATCTATTTAGGTCTAAAACTGCATCAGTACACGAAACAACTCCATAGAAACTTACTTTTGTTACGGTCTAAACAATTTTTTCCATATCTCAATTAGTAATATTTTTCTATTTTTCTTGGGTCACAAAAATACTAGAATTCGTAGTATCTTGTACTTATTTAATGCGTATAGAAGTCTTTACAATTAGTGTCCGAGTGAAAAAATGCTTTAATAGAAAATTTGTCATAGAAAATATGCGCCAAGTAAAATGTTCAAATGTGGAGTGCATATATTTTGCTTTGGTCACTCTGTGGATACGAAAACAATTGGTTATTTATTTGTTTAAATTATTAAGTTGGCTCAGTGTATGCATTTCGCCATCAAGTGTGTCTTTTCCTCCGAGAGACTTGTTCCTTTTAGTTTGAAAAATATCTCATTTTGCTTCTAACAAGAAAACTTAAGGTAGTAAAATAAAAAAATCTGTTACCTTACTAAATGGGTAACCTTCTAACCTATAAAGATGGATATTTATGTAGCTGAATATTTGTTTCAAATAATGAGTTCTTCAAATAATGACGCCACAAAACCCAACTATCTTAAAGGCCATTATCTGAGGAAAGCGCTATTTGATCCTTACCCCCCCCTTCCAACCCGTCAATCAGTTATCACCCGTCGAGAGAAAGTAGTCGTAAAAATTACGAACATCTAGTCATCCAGGGTCGCAATGAACAAATATTCGTTCAATTACTTGAAAGGTATGTTACACAAGTAACTTACTCATTTCCTCCACACGTTTCTAATAATAATAATATTATGTTACATGCTTAATTGGAATGCTGCTTTTCTTAGGTAATTTTTATTTTTATTCATTGCATCTAATGATCTTTGGACGAAATTAGTCTCACTCATCTTTCTCTAGCAGATGGGCAATTGGAAATCCGAAAACCTTTTATCAGGGACTTCCAAAACAAATATACTCATGATATTCTTTACCGTTTTGTGATACATTTTTTTAAGTACATATTTATAGCTTTGTGTTACTCTGGGTGAAAGAGTAAAATTTCAATACACTTTGAATTAATACACCAAAAATAACTAATGCTCAATATGCATAGAATATTTGGAAAACACAAATATTAACGGCGTGTTTGTTTTGGTGGTGTAAATGTTTACAGTTCACCACATTATTCAGTGTATTTTCTATGTGATTCAGTCGAGCATTTCTGTTACGAATCATACCTTTCAACTAACATCTTCAGAAAACGATATTTCGTGTTAACTGATGTAGAAAGGTATGTTCGATTGAATTTTACTGATCAATATTTGACAGTAAAAAATCAGGTATTCTTTATGCTCTATTTAATTGTGTGTATTTATGTTAAAATTATAGTAGCCATTAGAAATTTTTATTGCCCTAATGATAGAATAAAATACATATGATAGAAGAAATAGTATGTGAATAGAATTTGAACTTCTAATTCTTCCCAATTAACAACAATTTACGTCATCTCCAACATCTCTTCATTGATCTACGAAAATTGCTAAGTTTACGTGATTAGATATATCAAACCGAAGTTACATTAATGAATTTCATGTATTGTCATAATTAAAATATGGTATTTGTTAATATTTTCCAAGAAAAACGGTTGATAATTACTTGCATTTTGGTTTCCTTAAAAATGAATAACTTTCTTCGTCAAAAGGTGTCTGCTTTTCCCACAATTCGGTCTTATTTTTGTTTATCATTTTTGCTGTTTGTTATTTCTTTCTATCCTGAGAAAAAAATATTTTCAACAAATTAGATTTTTGCTTTCAAATAAAGCGTTTTCCATTTGCTAAAACATACGAGAAGTATGTGGAAAGTAGACCGTTTTAACTGGTTGTTTTGAAAAGTCACCGGGATTGTGTATAAAAATTGTCAAAATACAGCACTTTCTTGCAATAGTGGTATATCTTGAACATTTGTGCATCGATGTCTTTATGTCTAAGGCTTTGGAGGGTTAAAGAACCTTGATCTTTCGAGGGGAAAATAAATCATGAAATCAGTGCATACCTTACATTATATTTAATATACAATTATAATTGCAAATATAAATAAAGTTACCTTCGAAGTTCCTTTAGATGACTCCGTCAGATTGAATAGCTATATTCCTCTGAAACATTCTTGGCGGATCAAATAAAGCTGTGGTCAAAAGTTCTGATCTGAAACCAAAGTACTCGACGCTCCCCCATTATTTCTTGCGTTTTGCAAACATTTTAACATGGATTAGGTAATGAAATGTGTAAGTGCCTTTTGAATACATATTTTATCTCCACTACTGGGTGCCATCATGTAGGTGTTCGAGTGCGATATTAGTGTTTTAGTCCGTTGCCTAGTAAATTACTACAATTTAATAATGTTCCATTTTTATACTGATGAAAATTAGGTCTCTAGATTTTTCAAGAGATGATGTATAGATTATACTCTAGGGATTGAATTTTGAATATAAATTTGTATCGAGGCGTTACGTTTGAATATTCAAAAAATAAAGACATTATATTATGCTGACACATTTTCATCGTTCACCTCTAATTTTTGTGTAAATGTACAAATTAGTGGAAATAAAAATATTTTGATTTCTAAAATATGAACACGAATTAATTTTGTTGATGAGGTAGTGCCATTATCGTGTATTCACTTTTCATGTCTAAGACACCGGTTGATAACTGTATAAAATACTGATAATATAATTGTGAAATTTATTACGTACTTACATAACTGGAGATGAACCATAAAACGTAACTTAAGTATAGACATATTTCAATAAGGGACGTAATGGATATCTCGTTCGAGATACTTTTATTCAAAGCGTATTCATTTAAATATTTATTTGTGTCAACCAATTTTTCTTCCCTCGAAAAAAGTTAATATGAACCTGCTAGTAAGGAGTCTGTACGTTATCTTACAGGATCAGTCAATTCATAACTGAATAATATGCTTCATCATTTGTAAGTTGTGAACTAGTTGGATTTATACTCTATTTGATTTCAATTCTTTTGGAGACAATGAGACAAATATGAAACACATGGGTATTCTCTTTTTCACCTAAATTATTCTATTATCTAAAAAACATAAAAGACGTCGATAATAAGATTTTTTCATGTTTTATTCATAAAATTTATATTCCATCAGTGAATACATAACGTTTCAACGAATTGTACACATTGTAAGTTGTACAATATTCTATGTACCAATATTTCATCCTCGTTCGTACATCTGGAACTGTTCAACAATAATGTTTATTGACAGTAAGTACAATTAATAACAAATTCTTAGACTCCAAACGAAATATATTGCTTAATATATTGCTATATCTTGTTTACATAGTATTTTTTCTGTTGGGAAATCTAATCTCATTATATGGAACTCTCACGATGTTTACAATACGACAAAGTTTATTACATCAATAAATTAAATACCATAATTTTGACACAAACAATTCTCCTTGATCGAACTGGTTACCTTTCACAAAAACATTTACGAGACTTTTGACGACGTTTTGGTGAAGATTTAACAATCATAGTTTTATGAGATTTTCTTGGATTTGATTTCTGGAAAACTAAGCGTCTCAAATGTCGTTTCTGAAAGGTTCTGCTGCCGTTGGATCTATTGATGTTGTGAATCAATTCATGGTTAACGTAAGAGGATGATTCATTTTGTGTCATTCGACTTAAATATTTTTCGCCAATCTCCGTCTGCTTTCCAAGACCACTTTTGGAATCTGATTGTCCGTGAAGATGAGCTACACCCATATTATTTCGAGTAATATTACCATGGAGACTTGAGCATAAATTCACTGACGATTTACGACCCACGCGTCTCTTTCCTTTTTTGAAGTTTTTTGGTAGACCTGTACAGGATGCCTGCTCAAAGTTGGTGTTTTGCGATATCTTGATACGTGGTACAAGGTTTATCAACCTTTTATCTTTACTGATGTCGTACATTGTAGAAAATTTAGGCTTGGTTCTGAATAATTTTAATGGATTGTGGTGCGAATTCTGCTTTATTACTGAAGTTTCATTGCAACAGACCTTATTTTTTGTATTATTATTACAATTCAATGGTTCAAGCGCACCGACAGTTTTTTCTCCTGGTGATTGAGTTTCGAAATCTCCAGATAAATGTGGCCTCATCTCTTTGTTAACAAATTTTTTCAGTAATACCATATCTTCGTACTTTTTATTGTAGTGAATGGCGATTTCGTCGCCTGGATGATGGTTTGGATTCAATTCCTTGAATAAATTCTGTTTGTCATAATTCTTTCTCCATGTTATAAATCTGGAAATTTCAGGCTTCTCAATCATGATGAATTTTCTGTTGACTGTTTGAGTTTCTGAGTCTCGTTCACTTCTAATTTGAACAGATTCATCGTCTGATCTTGATGGATCTGTCTGAACACAGGCAATATCCATGCTTGTATTCGTCGCAAATACTAATTTTGTTGCTCCTCTACTTGTTGCTGATGGACGAGAAACAATGTCCTGAGTCTTCAAGTTACCTTCATTTGTTCGGTAACCATAATCAGGACGATTCGGAAGATTATTGGGAGGGGTATAAAATGTACAATATTTACCCTTATGAATACTATGTTGGCTGGAGTGAACCGATGATATCATGGAATGTGAGCTTATACTTGCTGCACAAGCTTTATTCATGACCATTTGAACCAGACATTTATTTTCTTGAAGATTATGTTTTAATAACAAATTATCCATCCCTTCCCTTGAATCTATAAGATCAGTATTTGATATAGCTACGTCGATGTTATATTTCTCTGATATCTTTCTAGTATCCCCTGAACTGGTAACAGTGAATATGGGTAAGTCTGTTGTTGAAGTCTGAACGTCATCTGTGTAATAAGTCAGGAAGTCCTGTTTCTCATTCACACAATTTTTATCGCAGGTATCATTAGTGATAAGACGATTGTACAATGGTTCCTTTAATGAGAAATTATCAGAAGTATTTTGCCTCAAATATTCTGAGTTTGTATTGTTTTGCTGTATTTCAATTTTCATGGATTGACTTAGAGTCCCTAACTCACTTGGCTCCTCAAATGACTGCTTATTCACATTCATCCGAGGAAATATCTTTTCATCGATTAAAGTGTTAGACGAATCGATATCTTTTTTATCCCTAAAATATGCTTTTCTACTTCCGGTAATGTTTCTCAAGCGATTGTAAACATCTTTACAATTGATGTTCGGGTGTTCTTGGTTTGTACGAAAAGAGGTTTCTGAAGAAACATTTATTTTTATTGGAATAAGGTTTTTATTGTCTCCAATATTAATCAATAAACTTTCAGAACTTCCTTTGAATTCTGTATTGACTTGTTTTTCATATGAATAGCTTTTTTGAGGTATATGTTGATGCAAACGTTCTGTGCTTAGGGATGTGTCTGTACTTGGGTATTCATCTTTTGACCTGTAATACATTTCTGTTGAAAACTGAAACCGTGGATCATTGAAATCCTTTGAGGGGTTTTCATAAATAAGTGACGGCCTTTTACTTAATATTGTTTTGTTTGGGTGATGTATTGGTTCCCAATCGTCTGTACTTGAGTACGTATCACTCTCGTTCCAAGAATCACTAACAAACTCTTCACTTTCACTATCCAATTCCCCTATTCTATTTTTTCTTATATAACGAATAGGAACTATTCTTGTTAGGTGATATGTCGGATAAAAATATCTTTTACCGTTCGATCGTTTGCGATATTGGGGAGATTGGTTTTTCCCGACATTTCTGTAAGATTTTTTTTTCGGTAGAAGAGTTTTCGAATTTTTAATTATCTCCTTTGCCGCATTTTGTTCAACACTTGTCTTCTCCCTTATATTCATTGAACTAATAGAATCACAACAACTTTCATCGTCACTACAGCATATCACTGAACTTTTATGCTTAGGAATATTTTTTATCACTTTTTTCTTTTTGGAATTGTTTTCGATATTTCGACGTGGTAGCAACAAAGGTTTTCCTGTATATGCTCTACAAGAAATTTTATGTCTCATTGTCCCTTTACAAGATCTGGGCGGTGAGTCTTCCGTATCGGGACTCTCTGGGCGGATGAGAGGTACTTTATTTCGTTCACGAACTGTATTCGAGAACTCCATAGCCTGTNCTCCTTAGCTCGGTAAGCTCGAACCGCAGCTAAACACCTTTCTTTAATCCGAGCGTTTGTAGCTCCACGCCCATCATCCCATGGAGGTTTATCAGGAAAATAACAGACAGAGCAACACAGTGAAGATACATCACTGTTAGCAGGACATGTTCTCGAGTATCCTGGGTTCCCACGTTCACTTGCTTGGGGCACCCCATCGTATGATCGTTTGTCATCTCCTTCATCATTTGATGACCATCCCCTACACGTATTGTTCTCTGCTGTAATTACCTCACTCGATATACGTGAGGAATTTTTGTCAAATCCTTCACCAGAAAAGCCTGCATTGAAACGTGATGTTTCGTTTCCAAAATATTGGGTGGATTTATTTGATTTCGTTATTTTCTGATGTTTCGGCCCCTTGCTCTCCAAACATGCAGGAGGGCATGAAGGAATCTTTTCACATTCATCGGCGATAGTTTCTGTAGACAAATATCTATTGGTGTTTTGTTGTTTTAAATCATTTTGACTACTTTTGCAATCACACAAAGGTATTTTTTGACCAGAACTTGTTCTTATAACATTTAGACTAATTGGTTCAACTTGAATAATTTTCTGTAGCGTAGCCAGCGTAAAAGATTCGGCACAAGATGTTGTTTTTTCATAATTGTGAGAAAGAGATGATTCAAGAAGGGAAGCAGTGTTTATATTAAATTTGTTTTTCTCAATTTTTTTAGCAGGTTTTCGAGTGGTTTCTTGTAGAGTACTACTCAGATGACAGGTTGATCTACAAGACCCTTGTAATGAGGGTAAGGTGGAACACTTATCTTGCTGATTGAAGGGTACATTTGAGTCTGAGGTTCCGTTCATACACGATGTTGCACATGTTGGAGTCTCAGTACACCTTTTCGTTTGAATAAAGGGTTTCGTTGAATCAAAAGAATTCCTTTTTCGAGATGGATTAGCCAAACGAGAAGTATCAGTATTTGGTGGGTTTCTTGTATTATTTGGTTTATTAGGATCAACTCGTGCCATTTGTACTATTTTCTCGTATTCTACGGGCCAATCATTGGCATCATAAATTGGTTTAGATATAATGGAGTGAGACTGCGTCTTATTTGGAAACGGTTTTAAATTCCCTTTGTTTTGAGAACTGTTCCAATCAGTCACAGGTATTCGTGAGCGAATTAAAAAGTTTCGAACAATCTTAGCATTGTATCCACTTGTTTTATCCAATTTTAGGATCTTTTTGGGAGGAGAATAAAAGCTTTCTCTCATAGTTTCTGATTTGTTTGTACCCATTTTAATTATATCTTTACTTCTTGCTAAAACAATGGAAGAATATTCAGAACATGCGTCATGGATGAATTATTTATCTTGTCATATTTTCGTTTTAAAATCTGGTAACAACAAATTTGCAATATTTTATCGTTTCAATATTCTTTATATAT
>NNCF01128586.1:135208-151722 GCA_002313205.1 Laupala kohalensis
ATATATATATATATATATGATTTAATATTCTAAATGAAACTAAATAATTGATTCGTTGTATTTGTAATATCCAACACATAATATACAATAAAGTTTATTTCATTTAAGAATATGCATCGTGAAAAATGTTCTAAAGTTAATTACATAAAAAAATATTTTTGTGTAATTACCTGCTGGTATGTTGTTTAACTGGTAGCTTCGCATGATATTTTCCTTTTTCCCATTACCATCACATATTATAATCTTGGCGTGTTTTATACTCATTGCTATTTAGGTAAATAATTTTACTCTTTTTATAGTTTATGTAATGTTGTTACTTTTCCGTGTGATTTTTATTTCTCTTTGTGCATCCTCAACTTTTTTTCCTTACCTGGAGAATAGTTGTTTTATAATGCGAGTATCTACAGTCGTAGGACAACCTTTTTAATAAATTATATACCCATTTCAGTGCTATATTGTATAAATATTTTTAATGTACTTATATGGTAAATACGTACATAGAACTTATATAATGAATTACGTTTCACGAAATTGTATAGGAATATGTTACTCTGAAAAAATTAACTCACCTGAATGATTTTTTTTTCTGCGTTTCTGCATGGCTACTTTCTGTGTTTCTACTAGGAGAGAAGCAATATACACTAGTGATTAGCCAATGCATTTTGGCATGACGAATATTAAGAACAGCCCAGAAGGACCCCCGAAGGGGATGACCTTCCAAGTCTGTTAATGACACGAGGCAGTTAGCCAGTGTAAACCAATATTATCATCGGACGTTGCTTCGAAACATATAACAATAAGACTATTACAAATCATATACTTTTTTATTGTAGTATTTGTAATTGGGAAATGTAGCGTGCTATTGAAGCTTATCTACATGGAGGGATAGGGGGTAGGATGTGAATGGAAGGCTATTGTTAGTAGGTGGGCAACTTAGTAGGGTTTGTAGGAGTTGTTTGTAATAGTAAGAGTAAGAGTTATTGATACTGCAAGGTGGATAGAGGATGGAGGGTTTGCTTTTCAGTAGTCATATCTATATGAACTGGAACATTCAAGTGAAAAGCTACAAATTTCTTCTGACCCCACCGGAAATGATGGATGATGATGGAACCCGGGATGACTTTGTGATGAACTAGAACGCTACCAGCTAAGCCACGGAGGAACTTAATCATATACTTTGATAAGAAAATGAATATTTCAAAAAATTGAACGGACACATACTTTGTATGAAATTAATTGTGCAACAACAGGTATCAACTTTTTATGAAACATACGGTATCGGATTGTTTCTTTGCCTTAAACTATGCGCCATTTACCTCATCCCAAAAAGTTGAGGTTTCCTTGGAAACTACTCAAAAATCACTGGAAATCCCATGCCAGAATTTTGCTTCCATTAATTCTAAAAACTCAAATATTGTATTATTAAAAGAACAAATCAACATTTCATTTATTAGTATCTCACATATTTTCAATTTTTCTTCTCAAAATGTCAATACGTTAAACACGCAGGGTCTTATCTTGGAATTTAAAAAATTCCTGTGAAGGTAGCCTTTTATATGGACTAAATATTGCAAAAACAAGGGGGGGGGGCATGGACGTCCTCTACAACCAGCAAAGTCATAATGAAGCACAAAACTTCGGGCTTACAAGGGTCAATGCTTTCAGAAGTATCTAGATCCAGTGGCATGACGTGGGTGAAGAGTAGCAGTGGTATCAAAAGATGGAACACTCGAACGAAGTTGCATTCAAAACCCCGTGTTTCGAGGTCTCAGTTGGGTTCTGAATTTTCTTGTTCACTCTAAAATGTGGTGCATACGTTCTGGAAGATCTTGTACAACCTCTTTCGTCGATAATATATAGTAATCGAGTAAGCGTGACTACAGAGAGGTCCTAAAAAAGTATTTAATTTAGCTGTTTGCGGGAATCCCGCAGTTTTAAATGAATATAGTACTTCAAGAGAACGAATATCTTAGTACGTGTGCGAAAATTTGGTTCGATTCGGCTCAATGGTATCGAAAAATTAACATTTCAAGATAATCTATGTTATGGAGTGCATGAATAAGTGTTCGTAAGTTCTTGGAGATGAGGTCTTCGTGGTAAATGGGTTCTTCCAACAACCTATTGGTGTCTAGCAGAGAGTGTTTTTAAGTAAATTGGAGATTTGCAGGAAAATTGTTCGAAAATTATTTTTTTTGCTAACAAATAAATTTTTGAAGATCACTTACGAAAGAATAGACGTCGGGGAGAGGAATTTTTGGGTGCATAATTCGAGATACAAGTAGCATGAGCGTCGCAAATTTGTATAATGTGGTATAAGATTAAGTGTAGATGCAGCCTCGCAATAAATATGAAAATTTAAACTTGATTATATTGAAATCTCTTAGATTGCGGTGAACCTCACAGCCAGGTAACAGATTAATCATGTTACGTCGAATGAAAATGGGAGACGGGACCGGGGTTCGAACCCGGGACCTTGAGCTTTGCGCGCTCATGCGCCAACCGACTGCGCCATCCCGTTCGCCTCCCGGGCCCGTCTACCATTCTCATTCAACTTGTGAAACCCAAAGACCTCTGAGGTGGTCTCGTAGAGACTAAACTCCTCATCTGAGGCGACTCCCTTAGGAAGTACTTTATTTGGGTAGTATTTTTCCATTTCTGGTTCACAAACATAGAAATCTCTTAGATTGCGGTGAACCTCATCGCCAGGTAACAGATTAATCATGTTACGTCGAACGGGATGGCGCAGTCGGTAGGCGCATGAGCGCGCAAAGCTCAAGGCCCACCTACCTAGTCCACTCAGCGATCAGCATCTGCACCAGCTAGCTAATACAATGGAAATTCGGATGGGACGGGTTCGGCCCATTAATTGCAGTAAAATACACGCTTGAAATGATAATTGCTTACAGCACACATTCATTAAGTTTAATTAATTTCGGTTTATATTGAAAATATTTCTATCTACACATGTTTATGCCCCAGACATCACCCGTTCACGTTTGTACCCTACTTTACATGAGAGTTAATACACTATTAGTTCCAACCAGATTACTTTCATATTAATAACAGACATTAACAAAACTGAATTGTTTCTTCGGAATGTCATTGAATCTACTCATAATTTTGGGTACTTCAACCCCGAAGCACACGCTTCTTTTTATTCACTATCGTCGCCACTTGGCAGCTACTCTGACTTCTGTCAGAATATTTTACCTTAAACAAGATTACATAGTTGGCCTGTCAGTATCGAAAACGGCGTGGTCGTTCATAGTCCTTCGGGCATCAGTGACCCGAGAGTCGTCTCGTAGCTTCCGCGCCGCCACCAACAGCTGCTGCCTTGTTGCCGGAAGTCACTACCATGCGCGTTGCCCCTTGGCGCCCCGCTCCTCTCGCCACCAGTCAGCACGAACCGTGTAACGGCCTAATTAAGGCACTTAGCCCGATCGTTGGTTTACGTCGAAACAAAGTCAGAGCCCAACACATAATTAAAGGATAGCTAATGCAGAAGCCACTCGGTAACTAAGTCGTTACGATTCATTAGGTTAACTCCCAGTTGTCACGCTCGATCTCCCTTATTACGACGATCAACTCCAATAAATTAGTGATAAGGGAAAACCTGAACCACCCAGCAATAAGATACTTTGAAGCGGGACAATGTCCGAAAAAAGTCCGAAGTGTCAAAACACTAGCACACATCTGATCGCAGAATTTCTAAGTCGAAATCTCAAATCTAAGTTGTTGAATCTCAAGATCTCAGTTAAACTCGAATCTCAAAAATCTAGAAGATCTCCGTGTTCACAACTCGAATCTAGAATCCCTATGTCAATATCTCGAATCCTTTAAATTTACACAATCTCCGCTTTTTATCACATCACCCCCACAATCTGTCAAACTTTTGCGGAGCAAGACACGCGCTCCCCCACGTCACGTGTTACTATTAACCAATTACACTATATCGACTACATGCGGAACGACGCGAATTAGTTATTTTAATAATACGTTACTTCGTTCTCGACGAATCATTCAGCCCCCTTTTAAACTTAACGACGCAGTTTTTCGTCACCGCCTCGGTTTGACCATGTGTCTCAAGCCTCCCGAAGGATCTCATGATCAGAACGCGGCCTCGTGTCATCTCATTGTCTCCTTGTGTGCGATGTTCCCGCTTCTTCTCAACCCCTGACACCCCGCCTAATTCTATAAACTTATTGCACTTTTCACTGTCGCACGAACCACTTTCCATTTCGCTTTGCCCACCTTGTCAGTCATGGGTCTGTGGCGGCTCATTCACTTGTGTTGTGATCACGCGTTACGCCTCTTAGAACAATCCTTCTCTCCGACTTGATCTGTTTTGCGGGCTTCGTTTGTTGCCGCTGTGGTTATTCTTGGAGTACCCAAGAACCCACTTTTTGAATTTCGACATCTGCTTCATAAATTTCAACTGTGCCCTTCCCTCCTAAGTTCAATTAGGTGCCTTCCCATTCAGGGTTATTTCGCATTCTTTGTTTCTTTGAGTCTATTATCTACGGGCCACACGCTCTACTGCATAGGCGTCCTCCTTCCAACGGTCTGTTTATACGATGTTATTTGCTCGTTCTCGCGGTCACCCACGCAGTGTGTAAACCGCCGAATTTTGCCCTCCAAGCTCCCTTTCAAAAACCCAGCCTCCTTGAGTACGCAGCGGTTGAATTTTGTGTGTCTTTTCAAATTACTTCTTTTTATTCTTAATAAAATGTAATGGATAAATTCTCCATTACAATATATAATCAAAGAAAACATCATACATACAGATTTCGGATTTGTTTATCAAGGGACTCAAACGCACTATAAGTATGTTAGCAACGCAACCACTTTGACTATACGGAACTACACACGAGGAAGTTACCTTTCAGCCAGTAGTGTTACAAGTGAGCGCACGTGAGTCAAATTTGAAGGTCACCCCCCAAACACATCTACAAGTAATAAAGCATCAGAGAGTCATTGATGCCGAAATATGTCCAAAATTCGTGTGGGGAGGGAAAACGTGCATTTTTTGCGTTTTTCCACGTAACTTGATAACGAGGCAGTCGATTTTGTCCGAATAAACGAGGTATTGATCAGGACATTGGGTGAAACGTTTATTAAAACCAGGCACAACGGGATTAAACGCACAGGGAAAAGATGTTGATGAAACATATTATAGTGTGGTGTCAAGAACATTGTGAGTCGTGGCAGTAAAGGATACATTTAGACATACGCTGTACTTGATGTGTGGCATTTAGGAGCATAACAGTCAAAGCCCAACCGCGTTTGGTGCACTTGGTTAGCATATAGGCAGCTATATAGGACTGACACATGTCAAGGAATAGTGTAGTTTCACGTTTCTCGTTATTCGGGATCCATTCAAGGCTACAGTAAATGCTGAACTTTTCTGAAGATCAAAGGTATATTTTTAAATAAAATCATAATACTCGAAACAAAAAGAAAATCGCATACAAAATAAGGAAATTTTGAGGAAGCCAACAAGAAACCAGATAGATCAGACACGTTGGTCTTTGGATGGAAATGGTGGAGGTAAAAGGAAAAAAGAATTCGACGAAAGTGATTTCGACGAAGTTAGAAAGTTAAGAGGGATAGCCAGATGGAACTGTGACCAGTGCTGCTAGAAATAGGAGGGGATAGGATTATCCGTCGCGTCACGCAGGGCTGTCCTCAAGGTAGTCATACACTCCAGAGGTTCTAAACGTGATTCTAGAGGCTATGGATACATATGGGATAAGCAGCTGATGACGGAACCCTCGTCATTGAAGGAAATAGTCGTCGAGAATTGGAGACAGAATGTCAAAAAGTGTTGAAAATATTTCAGAGAGCTCTCACAACTGTCCAGTTACGAATATCCCAGTCAAAATCGGAAGGCTTAGTACTAGACATCAAGTAACAGGGGAAATATAGAAAGATCCAATTATAAAAAGAGAGGATTGGCGGTTAACTTTGAAGTCAGAAGTCAAAAATTTGGGGGTGATTCTCGATGAAAAATTAACATGCACCAAACACATTATCAATGTAGGACAAAAAGTAACGAAATTAATATATGGTCTCCAAAGGGTGGGCATCACAAAACAAAATGTCGAGAACGATAACTTTTTATTTATATAGCAGTGATACTACCAATACTGATTTCTTGTGGGGTTGTATGCAATGACAGAGCTATGATACAACAGAATGAGAGAAAAATCAACCATTACCAACGAATTACTCATAAATTGGAGTAAATCATACAAAAGTGTTTCAACGCGCGAACTTCAGGTTTTACTAGGAATACTGCTCATAGATCCAGATTTAGACCATCATATGTTACGATATAGGATGAGACAAGGGAAGTGCAAGGGTAGATACCCAAGATATATCAGAAATGACCAAATATTGGAAGAAAAAAGATAAGCAATGAACTGATAAAATGTGGAATATCCGCTGAGGAGAAGTCAAGGATTGACTGATAACGTATAGGTTTATTTCAAGAGTTAATTACAGTATTAAAAACGATGTGGTTTAAGCCAACATAAGCTCTATGCGAAATATTAACAACCCATGGAAATTTTAATAGTTACTCGGCCAAAATACATCTAAGGAAAGATGGGATGTGGATATATGGCCAGGGGTGGAGGATGTCCAACATTACTGATGATGAGCGAGCAGACTGGTACGCCCAGTTAAGGATGAATATATGGGACACGATGGAAAGAATAAATCAAGAGAAAGGAGATATATAAAGAGTTCCAGAAATACGTGACAAAAATTTTAGCAACAAGGGAAGCATGTTAAATGATATAGAAGATGTCTCATTACCTGCATGAGGTTAAGGGTAGGAACGTCGTTACGGTCGCCAAACATGGGACAGTTGAAACAATCGGGCAAAGGTAGTTGGGTCTTGTGGTAACAAAATATTTGAGAAAATTAANACAGTTGAAACAATCGGGCAAAGGTAGTTGGGTCTTGTGGTAACAAAATATTTGAGAAAATTAAATATTACCAGAACAAAGGAACGGCGCATGAAAGAGGAAATGTTGAGAGACACAAGTGTCGTAGCGTTCGCTCCGGTCTGTCGAGCGGCAGCCAGCCTGGGCGGCGCTAGACACAGGATAGGAAAGGGATGAAAGAAGAGTAGGTGGTTGAAGGGGTGATTAGAAGGAAAAGGGTGTTCCGTTCCGAGTGAAACTCCAAGTACGGGGAAGCATGTTTAATACTCACACGGAGGAGGACCTGAGGTGAGTCGCGCAGGCTATCGGTGCGTGGGCAGGTGCCTGGTGGTGGTAGCTCGGCCATACGTTGTCGTGGCAGTGGAATAGAAAGTTGGGCTAGAAGAAGAAGCTATCTGTCCGGTGTGATCCGCGATGCGAATGCCCCAACTGACGGAATAATATAGCTCCGGCATTCATGCCCGTGGAGACGGAGAGTGGTGAGAGTGACGAGAGACGAGAGAGTATGCCTCTACACGCCCCCTATTTATATCTAACTTACACCTACGTATTGCGACCGACTGACCTCCTTCTCTGCATAGACACGTACGTCCGACCTCCATATTCCATAACATGTATCCATCACGACACTAAGTGACGAAACATATATTTACAATGATTCTACAAGACGGGACAAACTAAAAATCTAGTGTCCAGAGACACGTAGAAAATGACTCAAAACTACGTAATTGTCCTTCGGCCGAGGCACTGGTTTGATTATGTATTAAAAAAATGAATAATTATGCAGAGTGTAATAAAAAATTATAAAGATTTCTAAGGTTGGTGGGGGAGTGTCAGGGAAGTAATTCGATATAGGGAACATATAGTCGCAGCAAACTCCTTACCCTTTAAAAATTCGGTTGGTTCATTTGACGAGCTAGTTAAATAATTTGCATATAGTAAAATAACACTGACTTCCCTAAAGTCATTGTGAACAGAATTGCAACAAAAAGATACAAGACCAAATACAAGAAACAAAGAGGACAGAAAGGAAGAGAAAACAAACTTACCCATAAATTTCCAGTTTCTCCATGGTGAACATTCATAAACATTGTGTGGTGCGGTTTCTTCGATTCGGAAACTTTTGTTGATACAAACATCGAGCCTCCAATGCATTTCTAACACCGGCACCATAATAAAAGTTCACGTTCGCCAATTCAGCGTTTTTGTCGTCCGGGAGTATCACCATTGTTTATCCGATACATTTTCAATAGTCATGGTTCGCGTTCCAAGCAGAAATCAAGACTAGTCACTTACGAGCGGTCCCCTGGCCTTTCGCCTCCAGTCAAAGTGCACCAATCCTCCACCATTCCTTCTTCTACATTTGAACGAGTCCACGTTTAATGTACAGCCACGGCTCCCTACCATCTCCACTCCTTTTCCCACCTTCGGGTGGCTGCCCACTTTACAGGGGAGGAGGACCTGAATCAACAGAGTTTTTAAGCGGTAACAGAGTTTTTAAGCGACCTTATGTTCCCTACATCAAATTACTCCCCTGACGCTCCCATATCACCTCGCGAAATCATAAAAAGAATTGTTACACACTGTTTCGAGAACATAGAAATCTCTTAGATTGCGGTGAACCTCACCGCCAGGTAACAGATTAAACATGTTACGTCGAATGAAAATGGGAGACGGGACCGGGGATCGAATCAAGGTCCCGGGTTCGATCGAGCTCAAGGTCCCGGGTTCGATCCCCGGTCCCGTCTCCCATTTTCATTCGACGTAACATGTTTAAACTGTTTCGAGACTCGTAACAGGTTTTAAGTAGTACATCGAGGTTGTAATTCCATCAATATACATTCAATACAGATCCCATATATTGAAGACGGAAAATTTGTCCGAGTAGTTTGCAATCTAGCAGATTTTGAGTAAAGCATAGGGTTTAAAGTGTGACCGGCACTCCAAGTTAGTTAAATCACTGATCAGTTTAACAGTTTTTAAATACAACTATATGAATAATAATTAAGAAAAGACATGATTTACTTTGTTTTTATCTGTTAATATATAGTACGTACAGACAACATTTAGGAACTCGCTTTACTCGTTTGAAATACATAAGAGCATATATAAAAGTATGGCGGTAGTAAGCAACGCTTTCCTGATTTATGCATATCACCTTGAAAAAAGTGATTTTTTTCTAATGTCTGGTTACATAAAATAGTGATGTGAAGCATAATTCTCAAAATGTACTACAATTCAATGTAAACATCCATCATTTTCATGATTTAAAAGTCGGTGTTTCCTTGTAAATAAGTGTTTCTTACATAGGACGTAACGTATTACCCCATCAATTATAATTACAAATTTTCATTTAAGTACCCGGCAAGGTATGTTTTACAAGTTGGAAGCAAAATAATACGATGCAAATACTCTGTTTGTTTACACCGATTTCAGATATTTTAGTGATTTAATTCTACCTACGCTAGTACTATCTTATGCAGTCTTCTACTACAAACCCATTAGTCTGAAGCACTGACAGGAGCGTCGATTTCGGGGAAAATGTGGGGGAGCAATGTTCCCGACCAACTTCCAAAAGAATCTCACATTTATCGATCAGAACAAAGGGTTGACTTTTAATCACCGCTGTGTCGTGAATTCAAAAAAGCTATGAGTCTGCCTCCACAGCGGAAGAAACATATCATTCAACATAATTTATATTCAACGGCGGGAATTTACAAAAAGTTACAATCACTCAATCTCCAGTTGAGCGAGTCTGTCCAAGGAGGGCAAGAAGCTTTGTGCGAAGAATTATCTTAAATTCACAAATATGTTCCTTTTCATTCGGCAGATCTGTTTTAGATTTGTTACATGATGAGTAATATATAGATATTTAGAACACGTTTAATGTAATTTTACTTAATAAACATTCCTATTTTTTGTTTCAAACGAACGTTAATAAAACAGATGAATACATGTCTTCATGGAACTAAATTACTACCATCCAATAACAAAATGTTTAGCTACGTGTGTAGTCTCGTCCGCCCGGTATCGTGATGTAGCCCTCGCAAACACTCAAATTTAGTAATCACTCAAACACGACTTACTACATTAAACAATAAATCTATTTGTGTGGGGCCATGTACTTATTGAAAAAAACAAGAAGACAGGTCATCATTCCTCTGTCCCCTTCACCGTAATGAAACCATATTGATGAATATAAAATACGAATATATCTAGGATTATTGTCCGTGTAATATTCCTCGCTAGAAACTTATCCAATAACTTACCTATCATAGGTAACAGTGTGATTGGCCTATAAGACTTACATTGTTTCTTGACAATTTTACTTTTCAAAAATAACTTAATTACTCTATTTTCCACGCCAANTGTGATTGGCCTATAAGACTTACATTGTTTCTTGACAATTTTACTTTTCAAAAATAACTTAATTACTCTATTTTCCACGCCAAGGGTAAACAGACGTAATTATACAAACCATTAAGTAACTTTGTTATCTCATCTCCAAACCGTCCAAACATATAGTTGATCATTCAATTGATTATGTTATCATACCCAGAACTCTTCTTCAGACTTAAACCGTTAACCATTTCCTGGACCTTTTCTCTGGTTAGCCATGTTTCGACATCTGGTACTCTATCATAGTTCCGTTCATTAGATATATTTTCCTCGGGTCACATAAAATATTAAATAATTTCATTCCGGTATCCATCCAAGATACCGTTAATCGTTCTTTCTCTTCCACATTATACCACATAACTTTCCCTTTCAATCTATTCCTTCACATANTCATAATGTAGGGCAAGCCCTAAATATTCTGCCCAATACTTACCTCTAGAAACAGTTTCAAACTATCTTTCCCTTATCCGTTCCTTATATAGTTTCTGCGCACGAAGATAATCCCCCTTGTCCTTCCGCCTTACAGCACTCCTTTTCTGTTTGTGGCTCAATTCCTAGCTTCTTTCTTGTCTTATTTAATTTGGTAAGCGTACTGTCCCACCAACTCTTGTCTCTCAAGTATCCATCTCCTTTCTTCTTACAATAAACTTGAACCTCACGCAACATTGTCAATTTATTTTCTCTACCGATCATCCAACTCATGTTCTCGGCATTCTCACTCATATACTTCTCAGTGACCTTTTTCCCTGGCATATCTTTCCCAATGTCGTATTATAATATTTCACCGTTCCTGCGCGACTCTTAATTCAACAGTGTACTATGGTCGCTTGCTATGTCTCTTGTCCTCCAACCTGTCACAAGAAAATTATTCTCCCTATTCTGCATCGTCACGTCCAGTGTAAATTGTCCATTGTCCTTCACAACAGTATTCTCGCCATAGATGATGCATATNACATATGTAGGGCAAGCCCTAAATATTCATTTCCTTTTATACTGAATGTAAACATTTATTTGTAATATTGTCCTGATCCGTTGATCTAGCACACTCATCTCTAAAATTTATTGTTGCCTCATTTACGTTGAATAAACAAACAACTGTCTGACTATGCTAGTTTATTGCCTCCTGTATTGTTTCACTAACTTCCCAATCTATTCAATTTCAAAAACTATTTTCTTGCATGATTGTGTTGTCTTATGGCTTATATTAATTTAGTTTTATGTGTACTCAACATTGGCACGTTTNTACATATGCTTAAATTTATTATATTACTTAAAATTACTTAAAATTTATTGTTGCCTCATTTACGTTGAATAAACAAACAACTGTCTGACTATGCTAGTTTATTGCCTCCTGTATTGTTTCGCTAACTTCCCAATCTATATCGCCTCACGTACCTAGCATTCATGTTGTCTTCTTCACAATATCTCTAAACTCTTTTCGTAATTCTTCTCCTCTAAATTGTCGTTTAGCATTTTGAAACGAACAAAGGACCGCCATAATTCCGTTACCCCATGTACAATACTGGTTTGCGAACTAGTGTTTAGTCACGTAAACTTCTCCCCTGTAAATATGGTATTTGATGTATTTACTCTCCAATACAGGAGGTTTATAGCCACGCCATGTTCTTCAGTCTCTCCTGTTTTTGTCAAATGAATTCTTCTATTTTTATATTCTCTACCTGACTGTGTCTCTGGTATGTGACCGGCATAACATCGTATCTAGCATCACGAACCGGTCTGTGATGTAGAATTTAATTATATTCAATAAACCCTGTGAAATGTCCTTCCATTACGACTGTTTAAGTATTACTTACCATATCACGCTGCCAAAACCTCCCTTAATTTCTATGAGGGCGAATAGCGTTTATTTTTTAGTTCTATTTTTGACCCGCCTCAGAAGTTCATGTACAGCAAGTTCTGTGCATCGACCTTCTACCAAACCACGTTGATCTTTATTTATCTTGTTTTCATAATATACTTTTTAATCTGTTAGCAATTATTTTATCTACCAATTTTCCCAGGACAAGTAGGAGCGAAATTAGTTCATAAGACTCGCTTAGTTTCCCGGTTTAAGGAACAGTCTCATCAATCCCACTTTCCAACACTTAGGGAAATAACCATACCGATAAAAGATTGGCTAGCCTGCTCATGGCGTCAGCTGCGGTTGTGAATGAGCTCTCTCTATTTTTCAGTTTAATCTTTCTAATTATTTTATTTTTTAGAGTTTTTTTGTGATCAGTAGTTGTATTTAGATTCCAACTTTCATTGTAGTGTAAAATTCTTTGTTCTGTGTGAGTGTTAAGTGAAAAAACACTTAAGTAATTTCCTAAGGTTTTCAAACTCAACAGACCAAATATAATTTCATATTGTTTTCATTCAGTGCTTCATTCAAAGGAGTGATAAAGTTTACGTAAGTACAAACGAAATCATAAATTTAACTTCTTGGTGCATTAAAATTAATTATTTTGCTGTATTTAGATTTTCTGGTGCGTATACTATTACATCATTATTAACTTACAAATAACGTACTCTATTGTTGCACTGCTCAAGTTTCGTCGTCGAAAATAGAATTATTCCAATATTTTACCATTTGTTTTCGTGATCTTTTTGTAGTTATTCATTACAATTTAACATAATATTGCCTTAGTTATTGTCGAATTAATTTATCTGCAGTTGTCATCCTAAATTATTTCTGTGATTTTAGTTGTAGGTTTGTTTATTTACTTATTTAAATACTGCCCCATTGCTGCACCCAAGTTATCGTCGTCAAAATTCATAGAATTATTACATTATTTTACAAATCGTTGTTCTTGATTCTTTCGTATATATTTACATTTTAACACAATATACTGTAGATATTAACGAATTAATTAATCTTCAGTGGTCGCCCTAAATATTTATTTCAATCATTTTTGTCGTCGGTTTGTTTGTATATTTAATTTATTTATTATCTCATTTGTAACTTCCGTAGTAACAAATATATTATTATACTAACATCCTTCATTCAGTGTTAGTTGTCATTTTTCGTGTATTCTCATTTGCTTTTGTCGTTAAGTTGCTAACTATCTCACAACAATGGACACTATCGCATTCCTCAACTCATTCAAAGCTGATCTTCAGAAGGCGTACAATGACTTGGTACAGTATATTGACACACGAATCAGTGCGCTGGAAGAGGTCAATAAGAAAACGATCGGCGGTTGGACTCCAGTTAGAAATTCTCGACGTCCTTCCAACTGCTACCACCCGGTTAGACCAACGACACATGCACCACCCCAACTCTTCACTCAGAATAGGTTTAGTGTGTTAGATGACATGTCCCTGTTTCCTCCCTTACCTACTCGTTTCATTCCCTCCCGTCCAGTACCCAGACCTGTTCATACACCACGCACTGGTAAGCACAACCGCCCAAAACCACGTAAAGTAGTGCTATCTAGAGATGAAATCAACACTTCCACGCAGAAATCATACTAGCTGATTCGCACGGTCGTCAGATGTACTCCGTATCGCGTGGATTGCTTCCTAGCCAGTTCTCAGTCTCCGGTTTCTTTAAGCCAAACGCTCGTTTGGCTGACGTTATTCGAGAACTGGACACTTAAAAACTCACAGAGCGGGACACAGTAATCATCATAGGTGGGCAGAACGGTATTAATTTGTGTGGTCATTTCAACGCGTCTGAACATCTACAGAAACTAAAAATGGCCCCCTTGCACACGAACATAGTGCTCTCTAGCCTGCCCCCGCGCTTCAACGTTCCACAAATAAACCACGAAATTAACCTGGTAAATATCTCCCTAAAACATCACCTAGCAGACACAAAAATCACATTTTTTGATTTGCAACCACACCTGATTGCCAAGGATTTTACCCAGCACGGTATACACCTGAGACCGTCTGGGATACAGCACTTCGGTTCTCTTCTAGCTTCACGTCTGACCTCACATCATCCACCTGCCCCACTACCCACTCCTACACCTCCTCCTGAACCTACCTCATCTCCTCATCCTTCAACCTCATCTCCTATTTCTACTCCTACCTCATCACCATCTCCTCTTCGTATCTCAACACCCATTACTTCTCTTTTCCCCGTTCTTCCACCTACTGCATCCTCATCTCGCACGTCCTCATCTATTCCTCCTGCCGCCCCATACACAGTTACAACTTGCGCTCAAGAGTACGATGTGGTACTCGAAGGTGACAATCGCGTTCAGGTGCAGTGTGCGGGCTTGATCCGGAACTAGAAGCTGTACCAATTTCAATCTAACGTCGATTCCATTTCTCGTAAGTCACAAACTCTTTGCGAGAATAAAATTATTGTATTTCATATTCAAATCCCTTTCAAACAAATTGACAGACATTGACATTCTGGTACACGAAAGTCGATTCGACTTGCTATGCCCCACAGAGCATTAACTTTCAACTAAGAACATCAACGATACTGCTATTTCTAATTATTATTTAGCAAGTTCTTACTGTCGGCAAATTTTTAAAGGCAAAAATCCCCACGGAGGTACGTATATCTACGTTAGTAATATATTATCTTCCCCACTGATAGGCTACGAGAACTTCTGCGTAGATAGTGTGTTCGAATTTTCTGCAGTTAATCTGACCGACACCGGTATTGTTGTTTTGTGTATTTATAGACCTCCTCAATCAGATCTTGACATATTTTTTCGGAACTTCGAAAATGTTTTAGAACATATCGCACATAAATCTACTAAATCTATCGTTATATGTGGTGATTTCAATATCGATTTCTTGAGTACATCCGACTCTGCACATTCACCAGTTAATCGATTCAAGAATCTTATCGACTCCTTCAACCTTATTACTACGATAAATGACCCCACTCGCCTCTCCGGCTCATCTCAAACATTGCTAGATCAAATTATAGTCAACAATGGAATCTCGTATCTCTCTGAAGTGTTTATCGCCGGATACAGTGATCACCTTGCTCAAGTATTGACTATTAATAATAAACTAAAACCGCTTAAAATCCTTTACAAATTTACAAGAGAGTTTAATGACATAAATAAATCCATATTTATAAATTATTTGCGTGAAGAAACATGGAAAGATGTTTACAATTGCCAAAACACCGACGACAAATTCAATGTATTTATCTCAATATTCCTAAAACATTACAACTCTAGCTTTCCCATAAAACGCAAGTTAATTAACACAAAGAAATACAATAGATGGATCACCCAAGGGATAAGAATTTCTTCAAAAAACAAACGCCGTTTATATTATCTTTCAAAACGCTATAACCAACCACCCGAATTCCATAATTATTTTCGTAAATATAAGACTATTCTCCGAAAAGTAGTCTATGCAGCTAAAGTTATGGAAAACGACAGGCATATACTAAAATCGAACAACCGGATGAAAGCCATGTGGAATATTGTTAAAAATTACACGTCAACTTCTATAATCCGCGAAGAAAATGTTTCTTTACTAAACGATGGCAAAATCGTAACAAATCCTCAGGACATCGCAAATTTGTTTAATGCTCACTTCTCAGAAGTTGGTAAAATAACGAACTCAATATATCCAAATCAGTATCCTCCAATTATATCCAACCAAGTACCCAATTCTATATTCACTTCCGAAACTAACGGCAGTTAAGTCATGAGAATCATCAGCTCAATAAAAATCAAATTTTCAACAGGCGTAGATGATATACCTGAGTTTATTGTTAAATTTTCGTCCCATGCTATATTAAATCAACTCATAAATATTTTTTNTTTTATCGGAAGGGGTGTTTCATAAAATATTTAAGAGAGATAAAGTGAAACCTTTACACAAGAATGGAAACAAAAGTAATATTGGAAATTACCGACCAATATCTCCACTACCCAGTTTCTCAAAAATCCTAGAAAAATTGTTCTATAAACGTCTTCTAGATTTTTTATCATAAAATAATATTCCCTCTGACGATCAACACGATTTTAGACAATACTTTTCCACTACAATCGCCATATTTTCCTTCTTAAAAGATGTTACCAAAGCATTCGATTGATTTATCCAAAGCATTCGATGTCATCGACCACGGAATTCTCCTTTCCAAATTGCATTCTTTAGGCATTCGTGGACTTTCACATCAATGGCTAACTTCTTATTTAAAAGATAGATATCAACAGATCGAAATATCCTATACTAAAA